>JAHIAM010000316.1:0-58731 GCA_021605205.1 Aegilops longissima
TTGAGGAGTCCCGGACTAGGGGTGTCCGGATAGCGGACTATCGTCACGGCGGACTCCAAGACTATGAAGATACAAGATTGAAGACTTAGTCCCGTGTCCGGATGGGACTTTCCTTGGCGTGGAAGGCAAGCTTGGCGTCTGGATATGTAGATCTCCTACCATTGTAACCGACTACTGTGTAACCCTAACCTATCCGGTGTCTATATAAGCGGAGGGTTTTAGTCCGTGGGGCGAACAACAATCATACCATAGGCTAGCTTCTAGGGTTTAGCCTCCTTGATCTCGTGGTAGATCTACTCTTGTACTACCCATATCATCAATATTAATCAAGCGGGGTAGGGTATTACCTCCATCGAGAGGGCCGAACACAGGTAAAAACATCGTGTCCCTTGTCTCCTGTTACCATCCGCCTAGCGCCTTGAGTTCGGGACCCCCTACCGAGATCCGCGGTTTGACACCGACATTGGTGCTTTCATTGAGAGTTCCTCTGTGCCGTCGCCATCGGGTAGGATGCCTCATCTCGTCTTTAAAGGCGATACCATCGCCAAAAAGCCTTGGCCTTTGGTGAGACTCTTGGCTAGGCGGTTTTCTCATGACCGCTAGTTCGCCGTCAGCGCCCGGCGATGACCTCTCGAGTCGCCGAAACCAATCTCCATGTTAGTTGAACTTGCGAGCAGTTAGATCGATCGAGCTCTCCTCCGTAAGCGAGCTCTTGGATCGCATCGCCCATACAGGAGTCGCCCAGATTACGACGGATCGGGCCTAAAACCGATCTGAGAGAGATCAACTCTCCCGAGCTACCCATCATGTTGCTGTGATAGAGGAGCAATCGGCGACTCTTCTCTCTATCTTAAGGACTAGCTACGTCCGGTTCGATCCTCCATGCGGATTCTGCGGAGGGGCGGATGTCGATCAAGCCACGAACTTAAAGTCGGTGGCGGGTCGGACTCATTGGATAGCACTCAAAATCCAAACTTCCGAGTTCGGAAACTTCCGGCCTTGAGTCCTAAATTGGGCGGGGTTCGGATTTAGTGCCACCTCCCACCCAAACATTAGCGATCTCTCGAATTCGGCAAGAGCCGCTGAAGATACATCATTCTTGGGCGATTCCTCCTGGTTATGAGCAGGATAAAGGACTGCCGAGAGGAGGGCATAATACCAATCTTCTGCAATAATTGCGGACAAGGGAATCCTAAGCGCCATAAGTCGTCAGCGAAATTACACGCTTTGCTGACTTGGTGACCATCGTACAAAAATTTGTGCGATGGAGGCGCTGAAAAGCGAAAGTAAATTTTGGGATAATCCGGCCCGAATACATCCCTAGTCCGGAACAAAAGGGTGCATCATTATCAAGCACACAGGGTTGAATACCAAAAACCAAAACCCCTAAAAGTGCGGAACCCGTCTTGGAGGGTTGGCTAAGCGGACCTGCAAAATTCATAGCACGAGAGCGCCACTCCAACTCATAGCCTTGAGCATGTTGGATACTCGGCAGGTGGCCAAAAGTGGCGAAGAGCTTCTAGCTTGAATCCCAGCCCAGCAACACCGATCACGGTGTTAACGGTCTTGAGACTTTCGCATCAAATAACATGCAAAAGCGACAACTCCATAACCTTGCGAAGTCTACCAAGTAGCAACAATAAATCCATGGGTAACACGGCTATTACCTTCAATGCCGGTGGCGAACCTAAATTCGAACTGCCGGGCACCGGCCGCATTGGTCCTCGGCCCGATAGTAGGCGGCTTTCGCCTTACTAAGGTACTCATGGATGGCGGCAGCGGACTAAACCTCATCTATGAAACCCTCGAAAAATGGAAATAATTTGGAACCGCATTGGCGAAGCAGCACAACCTTTAGAGGAATAATCCCCAGCCGGGAAGCATCTGCATAGGAAAAATCACGGCTGGGCGTAGTGTTATTTCGCCGGACAATTACAGGTCGAGGAGGTCACATTTCAAGTGGCCCGTTCAACAGCGGATATCATGCTTTATTAGGGCGAGAGGCATTCACAATTTTTCAAGCTATACCCCATTATGGGTACATGAAGCTTAAATGCCGGTCCCAACGGAATCATCACTCTCGCTAGTGATCCGAACATAGCACTCCGCGCCGAAAATAAGACATGACACTAGCCCTCGAGGCACTATCAAAGCCCTAGCGGCCGAGGAACTCACATGATCGCTCCATGGTGAAGAGGGGCGATGTGATACTTGATAAAAGATCCAAGTCCACCTCTTTTAAACCAGCGGATGAAATAGTCAAATTCCAAGTCCACCAGCGGACCTGCAAAAGCGGCCTCCATTGGGACACAATTAAACCACGATGTAGGCGCGCTTTCGAGAATTTCTACAAGAAAAGCTGGGACATCTTTGCTGGCACCCTTGGACATGCCGGGAATCCCGTCGATTGGCGAGCACAGCCTAAATATCCTAAAAGTTCAAGCCGATCAAACAGGCTCTTGGTAGCTTTTCCGAACCCAAGAGGCAGGCCATGGGAGAGAGCTAGCCAAACTTTTGGGCGGATTCATCGGAGATATAAAACATCCGGACTGGCTAGCAAACCTGGTGATGGTACCAAGAAGGATAAATCTGGCGCCTATGTGTTGATTTCAAAGACCTTAATAAGGCTTGCCCAAAGGATCCCTTCCCCTCCTCAATTGATCAAATCATTGGCCTTCTGACAGCAGGACACGACTCATTGTGCTTCCTCGGCGTACTCGGCTACCACCAAATCAAGATGGCGGAGCAGACCAAGCTACAACAGCATTCATCCTCCATACGGCCCGTTACGCTTCAACACAATGCCCTTTGGGCTCAAAAGCCCGGCGCAACATATCAGCGCATGATTCGGACATGTCGGCAAACCGGATCGGCAAAGCGGTGGAAGCATATGTAGATGGCGTGGTCGTCAAATCCAAGCGCGTCGAAACTCTAGTAGGCGACTTGAGGCTCACATTCGACAATCTTGAAAATATGACATCAAGCTCAATCCGGAAAAATCGTCTTGGCGTTCGGCGGAAAGCTCTGGGCTTCATTGTGTCCGGTAGAGGAATTGAAACAAACCCAGCCAAGATTGAGCTCTGTCACAATTGGATATTCAAAAGACCTCAAACAAATACAAAAATTGGCCGGGATGCGTGGCGGCTCTAAGCCGCTTTATCTCCCGTTTAGGAGAAAAGGCATTACCTCTTTACGCCTCCTCCGCGCCTTTGAACACTTGAGTGGGCGGATGCTGCCATGGCGGTCGAAGAAATAAAGGCCATTTGGCAACAAATCCGGTCTGGCAGCGTAGCGATGGGCGAACCAATGCTATTATACATCGCGCAACACATCAAGTTGTCGGTAGCGGTGCTCGTTGTCGAGCGAAAGCGGACGGACACGGTTCCCTATTCAAAAACCGGTTTATTATGTGTCCCTTGTCCTAACTCCATGCAAGTCCGGTACCCACACTATCAAAAGATAGCATATCACGGTGTTCATGGCATCCGGAAGCTGCGACACTACTTTCAAGAGTGTTCGATAGCGGTAGCCTCGAAGTACCTCTTAATGACATTATAAACAACATGACCTGACGGGCGGATTGCTAAATGGGCCATAGAGCTCCTCCCATTCGACATAACTTATAAGCCACGGCGAGCTATTAAGTCGCGAGGTTTTGGCCGACTTCGTGGCGAATGGACTGGCGAACTCCCTAAAGAATCTGGCGGATACTCCAATTGGATCATGCACTTGACGGCTCCAAAATGTTGGCTGGCACGAGGGGCTGGCGTCGTCTGGCGTCCCCAACACAGGACACAGTCCAATCGTCCTTGAGATAATGTATCGGACTCCAACAACACAGCGAATATGAGGCCCTTATGCACGGCCTCCGGATGGCGATCTCCATGGGCATTCAGCGCCTAGAGGTGCGCGAGGATTCAAACCTCGCAATATCCCAAATAAGCGGAGACTTTGGCGCCAAAGATCCGAAAATGGCAGCATACCGCAATGCGGTCCTAAAAATGTCGGCCGCAGTTGAAGGGCTCGAATTTCATCATATAGCCGGGATAACAACCGGTGGCGGATATATTAGCACGCATCGGTGCAAAAGCGATGCCGTCCACCCAATATCTTTTGGAGCGGCTGTTCAAGCCATCCGTACTATGGGAAGAAGTCCGGCAATAACAATCCGGACCCAACCGCACCGCTGACGCCGAACACTCGACACAACGGAGGCTCCGCCCCGAGATAACACCCTCTGCTCACGAAATAATGGCGGTTATCGCCCGTGGGCGGAACCATTCCTAGCCTACCTAACTAGGCGGGAACTCCCGAAGACCAAAATGAGGCTCGCTGCATAGTGCAGCGCTCTAAAGCCTATAGAGTCCATGAGGAGAGCTTTATAAGAAAAGCACTACGGAGTCCTTCAAGGTGTATCTCCGAAGAGGAAGGCGAAATCTCTGGCTGAAATTCATGCGGACTGGGTGGGCACCACGCGCAGCCGGGCCCTTGTAGGCAAAGCCTTCCGTACAGGATTTTATTGGCCGGCGGCCGAGGCGGATCTGCAGGACTTAGTCCAACGATCGTCGGTTGCCAGCTTTTGCTAACCAAAGCCACATGCCTCCACCGCCCTTAAAACTATACCCATCACCTGGCGTTCGCGGTGCAGGGGCTTGACATGGTTGGACCCCTTAAGGGAGGAACCCACAAGCAAAAATACCTATTGGTCATTGTGGATAAATTCACCAAATGGATAGAGGCCAAGCCTGTTAAAAGCGGCGAATCCGGACGGTGATAGACTTCATATCGGGGTAGTGCACCGTTACGGTGTCCCCCGATATCATCACTAATAATGGCACCAACTTCACGGCCGATGAGGTCAAATCATGGTGCAAAAACATGGGCATCAAGCTCGATTACAACTCAGTCTATCACCCTCAAACCAACGGCCAAGTCAAATGGGCAAATGGTCTAATAATGAGCGGCATTAAACCCGGACTAGTGCAGTCCCTCAAGGAATCTAACACGCCTTTGGGTTGAGGCTCGACTCCGTACTCTGGGGGCTGCGGACCACGCGCGAATCGTACTACGGTTTCACACCATTCTTCATGGTGTCGGCGCGAAGGCAGTCTTGCCTGCGACATAATACATGACTCACCTCGAGTGCGCATATGCGGAGAAAGAAGAGCGAGCTTGATCGGCGGGACAGTTTGGACGCATTGGAGGAGGGCGCGGCGTGGCAAAAGCTTCGTTCCACATTCTATCAACAGAGGCTCGAAGATATCAAAGCGAGGAAGTATGGGCCAAAGCTTATAACGTTGGCGAACTAGATCTCGCTTGCGGACAACAAAAGGACAAACTCAAGCCCAAATGGGAAGGTCCCTTCATCATCGACCAAGTCCGGCGGTGGAGCATACCGTCTGCAAAGCGCATCGGATAACCGACTCGAGCGAACCCATGGAGCGCAGCCCGTCTCTGAAGATTCTCGCCTAAGTGCGGACTCAAGTTCGTCTCCTCCTCCGTCCGCATTCTTTATTTTTTCTTTTTGCTGTCTTTTATTTCTCTCCTTCCTCTTCATTCTTGTAGCCTCTAGAGGCTCGTTTGCTTTTCACTTTTACACTTGGCCATTGTGTCTGCGCTCATTATACACAGGGCTTCTTTATGAAGCTTATTTATCTGAGCTTCATGCCCAACACATGTGTTAAACTTCGCATGTACCTTTTATTCACCATTATATGCATCGATATGACTTAAGTTTTGGCCAAGCTGGGTTGCGGCTCCTATGCTTACCCTCGTTCCCGATTGTTCGGCTAGGTGGTAAAGGAGCACCTCTGCGATTATTACTACCCGGGTCAGCGGATGTGTACCTCGAGGTGGGTGAAGCGAAAGCTAAGCGTTCTTAAGGGAATATTCGGTCGGTGAATTGAAAGATGATTTTAACTATTTACCCATCTGCCCCGGATGATTTTTGCTTTTAAAGCAGCTTTGACATGCACTTAGGGCATGCATCCCAGCGAAAGGAACCCTTAGCGGAACTATTCTCCTGGAAGATGTTTCTTACTACCCATGTAATATAACATAACTAGTTGGGCACTTATGCGATACAGCAACAATGACCCCTACCTTTGGTCTCCATGCATACCATGGTTCTTATATAACCACGAAGGTATTCGGACACACTCAGGACTATTGGGTCCGAGGTGAAAAAAAAGGTCCGCTATGACAAGCGATCTACAATTCGGCTAGAAGACATTCTTTCATGTCATATTTTTACATAGTCAACTCGACTCATTGTATTCCTCCTCAATGCCATCTAATAGGCTATCAATTTACAATCTTCTGGGAATACTTGGCGGCCAATTCTACTTGGCCGTACACTAACTTCTGAGGATCTCCATCCCATCAAGCACCACCAGGTCCGACCTCGGCCATGTGGTTTGGGTCAGCAACCGTGTCAGCGTCTTCACCATGGCCCGAGGCCTCCTGGCGCCTTGAATGACAGCCGATATCTTCCATAGCGGAGCGCCGCCGTGCTCCTTGAAGCCGCTCCGCCAGCTCCCCAAGGCCTTGGGAAGAGATAGATGGCCACAAGGCTTGGCGATGCCTTTCATCACTGCGGACTCATTCGTGCAGGTGGCGCTTGGTCGGGAAGAAGATCACCCGAAGAACTGGGCATCTCCTCCTCGAGCGACACTCGTGAGCAAACCTACAAACATGTTTATGTTAGTGGCCTTCCTCGCCGAACTCTTTTCAAAGTTCGCTCAAGCACTTCTTGAAAATGCTGCGGCGAAGCCGCCGATTCTCCTTCTGGAATCAGCTAGCTGAGCACGAACGTCCTTTAGTTCCTCACCCAGCTTGGTGTTGGCGTCTTGGAGGTTATTCTTCTCTGCCGCACCCTCGTAAGCACACTCTCGCCAGCCTTTAAGCGGCGTAAGAGCTGTTGCTTGTCCGGATCTAATCCGGCGCCATCTGCAATGTTCTTGTCGAGTTACACACCGCCGCACTTCATAAATTATTTATCTTCGAAGCGTATATTACGGAGGGGTCTCTGTGGCTCCCCGTGGCGGCTAGTCTGCGGCCTCAAGTTGGGCCCTGCACTCTTCCAGCTCTGGGACGATCGGGTATTCTTTTACGTAGATCTGCATAACAAAATGATCCTTAAATCAGTTATTCTAACTATTTTAAGTCTCGGGAGACTCTTGGCATATATAATCATCAAATTTCCTTACCGTATGTCCTTCACATACTGCTCCATGACTCTGGCTAGACCATCTTGGCGGCACGCAGTGCGCATCTCCCGAATCAAAGGCATTCAAGGCCTCTTGGGAGAAACGCGTCACGAAGAACTGTCCGTGGCGCCTATGATTCAAGCGCTATCCATCTCGGAGTTGGTGGCGGACAACTTGTCGGCATCCTCTGTCGGAGGAGCATCTGACGCATGTCCTGTACTCGCCTCGGCCTCCGGACCCGGCTTTGAAGCTTGTCGGACTCAATCCGTGGCGCTATTTTTCTGAAAAGAGCATCGGCGTTAATCGCCTTACGAGTCCATCACAGGAGTATGGTGACATGCCATACCGTCGGCGGAGTTCGATCCGGACCGCACTTCTTTTTAACTCTTGAGCGCGCTGCCCTTGTTGGCCAGCCGCGCGGGCTTCCCTTCCGCCTCGAGGTACCCCTGCGAAACACCATTGGTATCGGTGATAAAAATAAGCGCGGATGGGTCATTATCGGGGTTTTGCGATCTTGCTCTCGATTACGTGGGGCGGGGAAGTATTCGGGGTGTCGGCCGTAATGGCTACCAAAGCATTATCGATGCTAAGTTGGTAGAACACCCGTCGATCAACTCCACGTTATATCTGGATCCTCTTGGAGGTCGGATCGAGGATCGCTCGGATCCTCGGGTTGTGAGGCGGGCTGTGTATCTTCTCCTGATCCGCGCAGTTCTGCGCAAAAACCATGAGATGAGATACTTAACTACGGGAATATGGATTGGACAGGTCACAAGGATGTTTGCTTACCCAGCCGAGGATTATTGAAGAAAACTCCTTGATGGGTTGACACGAGAAATCCTCCTCCTCTCCTTTGTACATAGCGAGACAAGATCTTCACCGGTTCGGTGACCGATCCACAGCCCTTTGCGGCCATGGCGGGTGCATCGTCCTCCCGTTGAAGTCCCACATGGGGTGGCCTGTATTGGGCGGCTGCACTCCCTCATAATGCAGATTGCCATGACTCTGTCATGGTCAATCCGGCATGAAACCGATAACCTTATTCGGCTCATCAAATAATGAACATCGGTCATCTTCTCTCCGGGGCTCCGAGGCGCCCGGCAAGCGCTTCTTGAAGAGCATTCTGAACCGGAAGGCCGATCCGAACAGCATCCGGCAGCGGGGCGTCCTCCATGTAAAACCATTCCGAAGGCCAGTCTTGGACGCCTTCTTTGGGGTTCGGGACAGGTATCCGGTCCGGCGATGCGCCATAGCTCGGCTCGCCCACTTGATATATTGACCCCTCATGAGAGCGGGGAACTAGGCAGAATATTCTCTTCCACAGCCGAAATGAGCCTCAGCGCCCGAGAACAGTTCGCAAAGGGCCACGAAGCCCGCGATGTGCAAGATGGAGGCGGGAGTAAGATGGTGCGATTAGAGGCGTAGAACTCCAAGAGCCCCGGAGAAAGCGGATGGATTGAAATCGAGTCCTCTTACTAGATAAGAGATGAATCACACCCGCTCTCCTTTAGAGGGATCGGGGACGCTCTCCGCTTGCTTTCCGCCCTTGTAGGTGGCAAGTCCGTCTCGAACCGGAACCATGAAGGCCGGAGGGAGAAACCCCTTGGCTTGGAGTATAACTAGCTCGCTATGCGGGGCTGAGCATCTCTCCCAATTTCTGGCTGGGGGCTGGGGCGAGAGGAGGAGCAGCGCCATTGTCCATGATGGAAAGGGCTTTGGTTAGAGGCACTCGATGAAAGCTTCGCAAAGGGGATGGTGTGACTCAGATCTAGATCCTTGCCCCTTTTATAAGCGGCTCCTTCTTGCGGCTAGGGAATATTGTAAAAATACCACGGCTCTTCGCATTCATTCAAACACGTGGAAGATGGCCATTATTGGGCGCGAAGCGAGGCGCAGCGTTTATTAAGCCGAACACTATTCGACAAGTATATGGAATTTGGAGAAGAACCCACCTCGCAATGCGAAGACAATCAACGCGCGGACTCATCATCATTGAAGCCTGGTTAAGGGGTCTCTTGAGGAGTCCGGACTAGGGGTGTCCGGATAGCGGACTATCATCACGGCGGACTCCAAGACTATGAAGATACAAGATTGAAGACTTCGTCCCGTGTCCGGATGGGACTTTCCTTAGCATGGAAGGCAAGCTTGGCGTCTACGGATATGTAGATCTCCTACCATTGTAACCGACTACTGTGTAACCCTAACCTATCCGGTGTCTATATAAAGCTGGAGGGTTTTAGTCCAGAGGGCGAACAACAATCATACCATAGGCTAGCTTCTAGGGTTTAGCCTCCTTGATCTCGTGGTAGATCTACTCTTGTACTACCCATATCATCAATATTAATCAAGCGGGGTAGGGTATTACCTCCATCGAGAGGGCGAACCTGGGTAAAACATCGTGTCCCTTGTCTCCTGTTACCATCCACTTAGGCGCACAGTTCGGGACCCCCTACCGAGATCCGCGGTTTTGACACGGCAGGGATCTTGAGGAGGTGTTGTTGAAGCTTGGATGTACTACGGAGGTCTCTCCGGTTGTTGCTTGATCGGCATAGATCACCCGCTGACGATGGGTGGTCGCGAAAGTGCCACTGAAGTTGGCGGCAAGCGGACACGCATCTCGTGCCAGGAGCGGGCTCCATCCTTGAGAGCCATGGCAAACCAGTTCGCCATGACTTTTTCGTCGCCGTTGGCCGCTTCGATGCTCAGCTCATAGAGCTGCAGGAACTCCGCGGGGTCGGCGGTGCCGTCGTAGCGAGGAGGCAGATCCGGCTTGAAATTGCCTGGCCAGGCAACGCTACGCAACTCGGGGGTGAAGGCGCGGCAGCCGCCCGTGGTTGCCGAGGCCCGCTTCGGTGGTGGAGCTTGGTCTTGGCGGGGTCCACGCTGCATCGCTGCGGGCGGCGCGCGGTCTTGATGAGGTGACGCGGGGAGCGCAGGTGCAGCTTCTCGCGGCCACGGGATTTCTTGGCAGCTTCTCTCTTCGCGCGCACGCGCGGCGGATCACGCCGCGGATCCGCGCGCCTTGGTGCCAAGGCGCTGTCTTGGGGCTGAGGTGGTGGAGGCACGCCATGAGCCCCGTTGCCCGCTGGGCTGGTTGAGGGGAGGCGAGAGAGTGGGGCGGCTCCGGAGAGCCCCTGCGCACGCAGACGAGCTCGGCGGCAGCGGTCGAGCCACTCCTCGAGAGGTCGTCGGCGGGCGGTAACGCAGGAGCTCGTTCGCCGAGGAGGCGGCCCGTGCCTCCATGGGAGCAGTGCGCATGAGACGAAGAACCAGCGGAGTCGATGATGGAGTAAGCGGTGCGGCCGCCCTGCCGCACGAAGGATCTGCGAGGGCGCTTTGCTGCTTTCGTTCCCGCCGGGCCGGTGGCCGCGTTGGCGACGGGAGATGGAGAACGACGAGGTGGCTGTAGGATCTTGAGAAGAGGTGTCTAGAGGGGGGTGATTAGACACTAAGTACCAAAGTTGCAGTTTTTAACTTCTTTAGGTTTAAGTGGAGTTTAGGCACAAGTTTAACATTCACAAGACATAACAAGCAAGCATGCAAAGAGTATATGAGTAGCGGAAAGTAAAGCATGCAACTTGCAAGAATGTAAATGGAAGGGTTTGGAGGATTCGAACGCAATTGGAGACACGGATGTTTTTGTCGTGGTTCCGATAGGTGGTGCTATCGTACATCCACGTTGATGGAGACTTCAATCCACGAAGGGTAACTGTTGCGCGAGTCCACGGAGGGCTCCACCCATGAAGAGTCCACGAAGAAGCAACCTTGTCTATCCCACCATGGTCGTCGCCCACGAAGGACTTGCCTCACTAGCGGTAGATCTTCACGAAGTAGGCGATCTCCTTGCCCTTACAAACTCCTTGGTTCAACTCCACAATCTTGTCGGAGGCTCCCAAGTGACACCTAGCCAATCTAGGAGACACCACTCTCCAAGAAGTAACAAATGGTGTGTTGATGATGAACTCCTTGCTCTTGTGCTTCAAATGATAGTCTCCCCAACACTCAACTCTCTCTCACAGGATTTGGATTTGGTGGAAAGAAGATTTGAGTGGAAAGCAACTTGGGAAGGCTAGAGATTAAGATTCATGTGGTTGGAATGGAATATCTTGGCCTCAACACATGAGTAGGTAGTTCTCTCTCAGAAATAGGATCTTTGGAAGTGTAGGCATTACGATGGCTCTCTCCACGAATGAAGAGGACGTGGAGGGGTATATATAGCCTCGACACAAAATCTAACCGTTAAACACAATTTACCAAACTCGGTGGGACCGAATCAACACACTCGGTCGGACCGATTTAGTAAACCTAGTGACCGTTAATGATTTCGGTGGGACCGATATGCAACTCGGTAGGACCGATATGGTTAGGGTTAGGGCATAACGTAATCTCGGTGAGACCGATTACACAAACTCGGTAAGACCGATTTTGGTAATTAGCTAACCAGAGAGTTGATCAGGCAAACTCGGTGGGACCAATTACTCAAACTCGGTGGGACCAATTTTGGTAATAAGTTAACTAGAGAGTTTGCATTGTAATCTCGGTAGTACCGATTACACAGACTCGGTGAGACCGATTTTGGTAATGGACATACACAGAGAGATTATAATCCCATCTCGGTGAGACCGAGATCCCTATCGGTGAAACCGATTTGCCTAGGGTTTGTGGCAGTGGCTATGACATTTGAACTCGGTGGCGCCGGATAGAAAGAATTGGTAGGACCGATTTTGACTTGAGGTTTAGGTCATATGTGGATGTGGGAAAGTAGTTGAGGGTTTTTGGAGCATATCACTAAGGACTGTGGAGCAAGAAACTCATTAAGCAACACCTCATCCCTTCTTGATAGTATTGGCTTTTCCTATAGACTCAATGTGATCTTGGATCACTAAAATATAAAATTAAGAGTCTTGAGCTTGAAGCTTGAGCCAATCCTTTGTCCTTAGCATCTTGAAGGGGTTCCCACATCATTTAGTCCATGCCACCCCATTGTTGAACTTATCTGAAACATACTAGATAAAAGTGTTAGTCCAACGAGAGATATGTTGACATTAATTACCAAAACCACCTATGGAGCACTTGTTCTTTCAATCTCCCCCTTTTTGGTAATTGATGACAACATACATCAAAGCTTTAGATAAAGATATAAAGAGTAGCAAGTAAAGCTTCGAAAAGACATGTAACAAGCATAGGCTCCCCCTACATGTATGAAATCATGTGAGTATGGAATATAGAAGCATGTGAGAGCATAACCATGATAGAGTAGGCAATGTGTTACATGTATCTTGGCCATATGCATCAGAGCAAAGAATATTAAGGAAAATACCTTCATGCTCATGGGTCCTTCTTGCAAACAGTATGTACATTAGCAAGAATTCCCCATACACATGATTGTGATGCATATACTTACCTTGTAGTCTTGAGTTGGCTTAGGGTGGAATGAACCTGCATAAACAAGGTTAGATAACACAGGTACATCTACTAGCGAGCAAACAGAAGAAACCACAAGAATACCAAGGCTGGGATGACATGTAGAGAGTGAGTACTAAGTACCACATTGGATTAGACATGTCCCCAAGGGTAATGGTATGCAAAGAATTTAAATGATTTCTTTCCCTCGGATGTCTTGCTCCCCTGAATCTAGCATGGGATCTTGGGAGAAGATAGGAACAGAAAATCAGAGTGGAAGGTATAAAAGAGCAGAGGTAATGCAAATAAGCACATATGAACATGTCTTTCCCCAAGAAGACATGTGGCATCTCTCCTCTTGAACATCAAGCATCCGGGATCCTTGAGTATTCTCTCCCCACGGAGATTTCTCTCTCCTCCTTTGGAGGTGATAAGTTTTGATGTGATCTCTCTAAGTGATAAGCTTTGATGTGATCTCTCTCTCCCTTGACATCAATTTCCAAGAAGGGCCTTACGGAATTTGTTGTGAATGGGTTTGGTCCTTGAGTCACAACACAAAGCACTGAATAAAATGTGATGTTTGTAGAGGACAAGATTCATTGAGTGGAGCTGGATCGGAAGAAACTGAGAATAAGTGGCAAACTGTTTTCTTGTTGTAAAATCGGTGGCACCGAGTGGTATGCCGGTTGTACCGAAAGGATTCAGTTGAACCGAAAACAAAAAATTGGTGAAACCGAGTTCATCGCAGAGAAAACGCTGGTCACCTCAGCTCACTAGACTAGTAAGATCTCACAAAGATTTTCAAGGAATTTTCTGAATGATATGCAATGAATTGGATGCAGGAAATGCAGAGCAAACAGAAAAGACAAGAAAGAAATCTAGATGAAGTTTTTTTTTGAAAAGGGGAAACAAATATGCATGAGACAAATGCAAAAACATAGAAAAGAACACGAGAGAACTTCATCTAGAGATGGTCGGCGACAAAGTCACCTATGTTAGAGTATATTGACTTAGGAGTCAAGTGAGATCACTTGATGGTAGGTCATACTCATCGTTTAAGCTCAAAATGGGGTTGCCATTTTTCGTTTAAGCATCTTGATGTATTCACATCTTGTCAAGTTGCTTTAGCTCATGACTTAGAGTAAAGCTTCTCTAAGATGGAATAACATACATTGGTTGGTGGTGTTGATCATGTAGTTGAACTTGTGTGGGTTGCTCAAGGTTGATGTAGATCATCAAGAGTTGGGAGCACCACTTGAGATTTGAGTCCATCTACCTACATGGGTTAGTTCTTGCAAGGAGGAGCACTTGTGTATCCACAAATGTCAATCATGAAGCTCAACATAGAGTTTGTCAAAGGATATGTTTGAATGATTCCGTGCTTCCTTGTCTTCAACCACCATAGTGTAGAGACTTGGTGATGTAGAGATTGCTCGAGATGTGATTAGGTTACAATCTCATGGAATTTGATTCAACGAAGTACCTACATGGGTTAGATAACATGAAAGATGCAAATATATCCAAGACATAAGATTTTCATCATAAGAGAGATATCATGGATTAATCATAAGCTCATGTCTTGCATGTATCCAATGGAGTTTCTACTCCAAGTTTGAAGCATCAATGATGTTCAATTCTCCTCTCAACCTGCAAAACACTTTCTCATCAAGAGGTTTAGTGAATATATCCGCTAATCGCTTTTCGGTGCGAACATGCTTAAGATTAATGTCACCCTTAGCAACATGATCTCGAATGAAATGATGACGAACTTTAATATGCTTAGTTCGAGAATGTTGTACGGGATTATGACCAATTTTGATAGCACTTTCATTGTCACAAAGCAATGGAACATGTTTCACATATATCCCACAATCTTTAAGAGTTTGAGTCATCCAAAGTAATTGAGCACAACATGAACCAGCGGCAATGTACTCCGCTTGACGGTAGATAAGGATACCGAGTTTTGTTTCTTGGAGGACCAAGACACAAGAGATCTACCAAGAAATTGACAAGTACCGAAGTGGACTTTCTATCAACTGTTCTCCGGCATAGTCCAAGTCGGAGTAGCCAACAAGATCGAAAGAGGCCCTCTTAGGATACCAAATGCCAAAATTTGGTGTATGAATTAAGTATCTCACTATCCTTTTACGGCCATAAGATGACATTCTTTAGGAGCAGCTTGATATCGTGCACACATGCACACACTTAGCATAATATCGGGGCGTGAAGCACATAGGTATAACAATGAACCAATCATAGGCGATAAACCTTTTGATCAACGGTTTACCATCTTTGGTCAAATCAAGATGTCCACTAGTAGGCATGGGTGTAGACATACCATTGCACTCTTGCATATTGAACTTCTTGAATAAGTCCTTAGTGTACTTCGTTTGAGAAACAAAAGTACCTTCCTTAGTTTGCTTCATTTGCAACCCAAGAAAGAATTTGAGTTCACTCATCATAGACGTCTCAAACTTCTCCGACATTATGTCGGGGGAGGACCGATCGTGCCCCCACGAGCACCTACGGGACCTGGGTCCCTTGTGGTTCGGAGGGGGGCGGAGACTGCACAAAGAGCGGATCGAGGCGATGCACACGAGCGGATTTACCCAGCTTCGGAGCTCTCCGGAGAGATAATACTCCTACTGCTGCTTTGTGGATTATCTTGCGTTCTTGCTAGGGAGCAATGGGAGCTACAAGACCTAGCCTGAGTGTGGTGTCCTATGAATGTGATGATCTAAGCTCGGGGCTCGAACGAATCGAGTCCCATCCGAACCGAACCGCCCCGAACCGAACCGAACCCTCTCTACGTTGCCCTCGGGCCTCCTTTTATAGGCACAAGGGGTTACCACATATGGCAAGTAGACAAGGGTAAGATAGTAAAAACATAGGTTGGTACACGCTTTTACGGTGTCTGATAATCTATACCTAAATCGGCGACAAGGGACAAGAGTCATCAATGCCCGTCTCGATGCGCCCGAACGATGTAACGAGGACCGTCGGGTGCACCTCCGTTTGCCACGATGGTAGCTTGTCGGCGCCGCTTATCGCTACTCCCGCTGGCTGCACAGCCCGTCGACCGCGTCCTTGGGAGAGCCCGTGGTGACACGTTGGCGGGTGAGCTGGAGCGGAGATGAAGAGGTCGCCCGCCCGACAAGCGCCTTGCCGGGCAGGAACCTCGTCGCGCAGGGGTTCGGCGCCCGCCAAGCCTTCGGCAAGCTCCTCTTGCGGGGCCTTGTTCCTTCGGCATACTGGTGGCCTTCCGGCAAGCTCCTCTTGCCGGGTCTTGACTACTTTGTTCTTGAATGGCTCAAAAGGGCGGCGAGGACTTTGGCTGTCATCGGGCCGGCCCGGCCGTGGCGCTACAACTGCCGTGCCGCGGGTTGGGGTACTAAGGTACCCCTACTCTAATACACCGGCAGAGCCCCGAACTGGGCCACACTGCGCGCCGAGCTTTGTTGGGCCAGGCCCAAAACAGTCTTGTGAACGCAGCGTGGCCTTGATTACGTCGTTATTTGCCTTGGGCCCACCCGTCTCCCACTTAGCGGCACGCACCCACCGCGTTCCTCTGTAACGTCCGCGTTGATTGTGGTGTCGTGGGTGAAGTGGCGGCGTCTTGGTCGCCTCATCTGTCGCCTCATTCTGCATCTCCGCCACGTGGTTCCCATGCACTCGGGGTCACGGGCGGTGGGAGGGAAGCCCGGGCGTTCGCGGCAGAGGCAGCAGGTCTGCCCGATTCCCTGCTCTTCCTATGCCTTGATTCGCTGGCCAGGCGGCCGAGCCCCACCTTGCTTCCTTTAAGAAGAGTGGAAAGGGGCGTAAAGCCCGCACTCTCCCATCTCTTCTTTTCCTCAGCTCCTGCTCCCCTTTCTCTCATCCGCCATGGAAAAAGGGAAACTTGGTTCTTCATCGGTGGCGGCGAGGGTCGCAGCTGGACATCGCACTCCTCCCAATCCCACGTCCGTGGTGGCTGAGCCAGCCACAAGGGAAGAGGGAGGGCGAGTCGTGGGCGAGGCCGAGAATCTCGGGGAGGCGGACGAGGCGGCGGCCGTCTCCGCCTCCGTCGGGCGGTTCCCCTCTGGGGCGAGGTCGTGGGCGAGTTCGGCGCTCTGGGAAGAGGCGGGCGGGCGGCGCGTCGTCTCCGCCCGCCGGCCGGTTCCCCTCCTCGTGGCCGGTCCATCGGGGGCGACCCTTGTGAGTTTTTAATCAAGCTGCATCCAGGCGCCTCGTCGTCGCCTCCGGCTTCCAGCTCCGTTCGCGGCCGATGGGTCGGATCCACCGAGCGTTGAGGTTGCACATGAGGGCTGTGGGATCGATGTGGCACGCGAGTCGCGTTGTATTCCCAGCCCCTAATGTGATGTATCTTGATCGTGGGTGGAAGGCGTTAGCGCATCCACAACCTCTTTGGCGGGGTTTACCCTCCATTTTAAGTTAATGGAGGGTGATCTCCTCTCCGTCAAGGTCTTCGGGATCTTGGCACTTTTCGAGGCAGGTGCTGCGTGGATAGCTCCTCCGACAGCGAAGATTCCTCCTCGAGCGAGAGTGGCGAGGAGGAGAGTGACAGCGACGACGAGGGTAGCGAGCCCGACTAGTTGTTGGGCGCCGCTCCACGCGTCACCGGCGACCCCATCATCCGTGTCGCCGGCTCCTTGAACTCCACGGGGTCGTCTCCTTGGGCGGCTGGCATAGGAAGGCTGCGGAAGGGGAAGAGGGATGGCGACAAGGCCGTCAAGTCGGAGTACGAGGGCGTAATGCCCTCGATAGCATGCTGACGTCCTGCCGCCCCGTCTTCGAGCCCCGCTTCCGGCGCCGCCGTCCCCGTCA
The DNA here is from genome assembly GCA_021605205.1 of Aegilops longissima. Taxonomy (NCBI): domain Eukaryota; kingdom Viridiplantae; phylum Streptophyta; class Magnoliopsida; order Poales; family Poaceae; genus Aegilops; species Aegilops longissima. Next base: position 17,436 of record JAHIAM010000316.1, read on the forward strand.
AGCCCTCGGAGAGCCCCCGACATGTTCCCTTGGTGCCTTCTGGCACCTGTAGCTCACGTGGCGTTCCTTCGCCCTTCCGCCTCCTTATCCTACCTCCACGAAGATAGGGACAGAGAAAGGATTACGGGCATCTTATCTTTTTAATTTGTAAGCCTTGGGCCTTATCTACATTTAAAACTTGTAATCCTCTCTTTCATGTTTTCACTCTCCACGGACTGTATCCGAGTAGAATGTTTTAATGAAACAGGATGTTTGAAGAAGGGACGAAAGGCTTATCTCGATACCGCAGCCCCGGCAACTCGGCTTGCCGCAGCTCCGGCAACTCGGCTTGCGGGGCTTGAATATCGGCGCACCTTTCCTCTCTTCGCTGTTATTTCAGTTCGAGAACAATTTAGCTAGTGCCACGATAAGTTATTTTGTAATATACACTATCTTAGGCAATCGAATGCCTTTGTTATTTCCTTTGCTCGATTTCTTCCCTTGTATGTTTATACCCTCGCTTTTCGGGGAAAACTTGCGGTGCGAGCACCCTTGCATGGCGCCCGAGTGCGGAACTTCAGCAGCTCTGTTGGCGGGGTCGCTACCGACAAGCAACCTCGTCGCGGACTAGCCGCAGCTCACTTAAATTGTTGGCGGACTCGACACAAAGTAAAGCGCGACTAGTCACGATTTGGTTCCTCGCGCTGCAGGTTTTCCATACAAAGTACTATCGTTCAAGGAAGATAACTTAAAAATTTAAAACTGGTCGCGCAAACTTAGCAACAGCTTTTACATTGTCCATTTTCCGGCAAAGCGACAGTTCCTCGGCGGCGCTTGTCGGCCCACATCATTATCTCCTCTCCTCCCCGGTTAACTTGTGGGTGGATGAACCTCCTTCTTGTTTGAGAAGAAAGAAGAAAAAGAAAGTTGTGGAGCCTAATGGCTCATTATAAACTACCGAGTGCGGGTGCTGCACAAGATGTTAGTAAACACATGCATATATGATTATGAAAGCATGTATTGACAAAATGTGCGCAACCATAGGCTTTCTTGATGCATGCGGGTCTGCGCCCGCTTTGTACAAAGGATTACATGCAACAGCGGCAAGACTTGTACAAAAGGGTGGTTGCGGAGCAGGTTCCGCAACAGCGCCTCATGGGTAAAACTTGCGAAGATGCTCTATGTTACAGAATTGCTCACGGAAGGCCATCTTGGTCTCAAAGCGGACAGCGCGGGCCTAGTGACTTCGTTTCACCCAATAAGGGCCTTCCCTTGGCGTCAACTTGTTGGAATTCTTGGCGGATTGAGCGCGCGAAGAACAAGGTCGCCTTCCTCGAAGCCGGCATTAACTGCGGCTATGGTAGCGGCGCAAAGCTTCTTGATAACGAGCAGCTCGTCAGCTGCCTGAAGGCGATCTTCCTCGAGGAGCAGCGTCATCTTGTCGCAGCTGCTCTTGCTCAAACTCATCATAGCGAGCACTCGAGGTGACCTGTATATGAGTTCCGTGGGGAGAACTGCCTCTGCTCCGTAGACTAGAGCAAAGGGTGTGCGGCGGTGGCTCGATTTGGCGTCGTCTGATCGACCAAAGAACCACCGGCAGCTCCTCGATCCAGTTCCTTCCGCACTTGCTCAGCTGTCGAAAGTTACGGTCTTGAGTCCTCGCAGCACTTCAGCGTTTGCTCTCTCTGCTTGACCGTTCCTTCTCGGATGAGCAATGGAAGCAAAGCAGATCTTGGCGCCAAGATCTTGGGCGTCTTGCATGAAGGTGCGGCTCGTGAAGCTGTGCCGTTGTCGGTGATGATCGGTTAGGAATCCCAAAGCGGCAAACAATTGACTGAAGAACTTGGCGGTATTTGTGCTATCACCTTCCTTCTTGGTTCCACTTCCGGCCACTTTGTGAACTTGTCGATTGCGGCGTACAAGTATTCAAAGCCCCGACAACTTCGGGGAAGGGGCGAGATGTCGAGCCCCAGACCGAGAAGGGCCAAGATAAAGGGATCGTCTGGAGAGCTTGAGCTGGCTGGTGTATCTGTCTTGAATGGGCGGCATGCTTCACACTTGGTTACTTGTGCGATTGCATCTGGAGGGCTTCGGCGGAAGAAACCCTGCCGGAAAGCTTTGCGGCAAGTGCTCTTGCGCCAATGTGGTGACCACATATGCCTCCGTGTATCTCCGCCAACAACTTGTCCATCTTCGGCAAATACACTTCAATTTCACTCCGTTGAGTCTTCTTACATGCAGGATGTTGTCAACAAACTGGTACATACTTGATTGCCGGGCTACTTTTCCGCTTCTTCTTGCTCTTGGGAAGTTCTCACATGTCTGAAGGAAATGGACGATCTGCTGTGCCCATGTTGGAGCACGTGGCTCGACAACAAGGACTAAAGGCTCATCTATCACCGTGGGAAAATCAGCTTCTCGGCAGGGACCTGTAGGTCCGCCGGACTCGATGATCCCGGCAAGCTTGCGGAGCTAAACTTGTCGGGGCGTTTGCTTCAGCGATACAAACTGCATGGTTTGTCGAAGCATACTGCTCCTCGGTGATATTCGCGTTGGTTTTAGGGACCTTCTTGGCGGCGGCTTGAGAGCTCTGCGGAAAGTAGTCACCGAAACCAATTTTCTCTTCTTGCTCTGTCTGTTGATGGTGTTACGGTTGGCTGAGTTAGCTTGAGCACAAAAATCCCTGGTTCCACAGGTAACTTAAGTGCGGCACTTTTGGAGAGGCCATCGGCTACATCATTACATGCTCTTGGGCGTGCTCCATTTGCAGGCCTTCAAAGTGCTCTTCCAGCTTCCTTACTTCATCGACATACGCTTCCATCAACGGACTTTGATAATCTTTATTTACTTGGCGGACGACAAGTTGCGAGTCCCCCCTGACAATTAGCTTCTTGATCCCAAGGTCCGCTGCGATCCACGAGACCGGCAAGCAAGCCTTCATACTCAGCGGTATTATTTGTTGCTTGTTCCTTGGGAAAGTGCATCTGGACTATGTACTTGAGGTGCTCCCGGTGGGTGCGATAAGCAACGCTTGACACCGGCGCTTGCAGCGAAGGCACCATCGAAGTACATCAGCCACTCTTTATTTGCCTCTTTGGCGGGGATGCTTGTCTCTGGAATTTCCTCATCTTGCGTCGGTGTCCACTCTGCTATGAATTCTGCCAGCATACTGCTCTAGATAGTTGAAGTGCTTTGAACTTGAGACCAAAGCTTGCAGTTCAGCGCCCACTCAACAATCCTGCTGTTGCTTCGGATTTTGTAAAATCCTCTTGATGAAGCAGTGACAACTGTTATCTCATGTGCTTGGAAGTAATGGCGCAGCTTTCTCGAGGCCATGAGGAGGCGAAAAGCAGCCGCACACAGTACCTCGACCTAGCCCCTGCAGAAGGGGCCCGACAAAGTATCTTTGGACGCTGCACCATCTTCTTTCGTATCTTGTCGCAATCCTGCGCTGATATGTCCTTGTTGGGACGAGCTTGACTGCGAAGCCCCTTGCTTGTCATTGGATCGCTTTGCCTCGGTTGCCGGCTCATCATCGCCTCCCTCTCCGCTACTAACGCAGCACTAGCCACTTGATTGGTTGCCGCTATATACAGCAGCAACTTCTCTTGTGGCTTAGGTGCGACAAGTAATGGAGCGGAGGGCAGTACCTCTTCAAGTCCTGCGGTGCAGCCTCCGCCGAGTCCATTTCATTGGACCTGCCTTTTTCAAAATCTTGAAAAAGCGGCGGTAGCGTTCAGCAGAACTTAGAGATGAACCTCTTGAGCAGCCACGCAACCGGCAAGTCTCGACATCCTTGGCGCTTTGGTGCTTTGATTTGCTCAATGGCCTTGATCTTGTCGGGATTGGCTTCAATTCCCCGAGAGACAAAGAACCCGAAGCTTGCGGAAGGGACTCCAAACACGCACTTCTCGGGGTTGAGCTTGAGGTTGATCTTGTGCAGATTTGCAAAGCGTCTCATCAAATCCTAAACCGAGTCGCTCTGTCCTTGCTCTTGACCACTATATCATCCATGTAGGCTTCTACATTTACGTATCTGTGGCCCAAAGGCCTCATGGACTACTCTTGCAAAGGTTGAACCAGCATTCTTCAAACGAAAGGCATCCGTATAAAGCGATCGTGCCACATGGTGTGATGAATGCGGTTTTCTCCTCATCCTCTTACGCCATGAAGATCGATGATATCCTGAATATGCATCAAGAAAGCAGCGGATCGCATCCAGCCGTGGAGTCAACAATCTGGTCGTCTGGCGGCAAGGGAAGCGGGTCTTTAGGACAAGCTTTATTAACATCGGTGAAGTCAATACAAAGCCTCCATTTCCCATTAGCCTTGCGCACAACTACGGATTGGCAAACCACGTGGGGTGGAGGACTCCTCGACAAGCCTGCTGCTTCTAATTTCTTGATTTCTTCGCTATGAACTCTTGGCGCTCCTTTGCTGTTTCCTAACTTTTTGCTTGGCGGGCGGCGTGAGGACAGACAGCTAGGTGGTGCTCAATTACTTTCACAGGAACACGGGGATGTCGGATGGTTGCCATGCAAACACATCGACATTCGCCATGAGAAAGCAACGAGCTCGCCTTCCTATTTAGGATCGGCGTGCAGCGATGGTGAAGGTACCACCAGCGCCGTCCTCCTTCGCGAGCACCTTCTTGGTCTTTGGCGGAGCTGCCGTCGTCTTGTTGCACTTGCGGTGGAGCTCGATGGTGCGTCCTCGGCGGTAGCGCAGCACTCGAAGAGGTGCGCTTGCGGAGTGGGCAGCAGAGCTCTTGTCGGACCTGGTGGTCTTCTTCCCCGGGAGCTTCAGCGGTAAGTGGTTTGCTACTTGTCATTGTTGCTTTGCATCCGGTAAATCTTGTCGGCGCAGATAAGTGCATCTCTCTTGTCGCCATGGACGAAATGACACTTATCGGGCGGGCATCTTGAGTAGGTTGTAAGCATAATGAGGCGGCCATAAACTTGGCGAGTCTTTGGGCGGCCAAGTATGCCATTGTAGGGCAATGGGAAATCGGCGACGTCGAATGTGACCCTCTCGATTTGAAGTTGAGCTCACTGCCGAGCGTCACGGCAGCGTGATCTTCCCTTTGGTCTTGCTCCTTCTGGGTTGATTCCTTGGAAAGTACCGGTTTCCTCGAGCTCATTGTCGAGGATTTGAAGTTTACGGAGCCTGCGGAGGAGATCAAATTCAGGCCGGCCCGCCGTCAACCAACATCTTTGTGACCTTGAGGTTGCGGATGGTTGGTGAGACCAACATTGGCAAACACCCGACCGCGGTGATGCGATCGGGGTGATCCTCAATGTCAAAGATGATGGGCGTCTTGGACCACTTGAGAGGTTTGCGTGACTCTATGGATGGTTCTGCTGCATTGACCTCACGCATCCATTGCTTGAGTTGGCGGTGCGAGTATCTTGAGACGCACCACCGTCGGCATAAAGGACCTCCGTTGCCTTTTGAAACTCCTGCTCATCGGCTTCATCGTCTTCGTCATCCTCGTCATCTTCATCTTCATCTTCTTCCTTGTCGCGGCCACGGGGAGGTCTGTCTCCTTGCCGCTGCTTGACTTTGCCGCGGCGCCCTCCCCGACCGGGTCTCTTCTTACTTGCTACAGCTGCACCTTCTTGGGCCTTCTCCTTGTCTCGCCGCTCGTATTCAGCTCTTTGTAGCTCAAAAAGCTGCTCGACTTTCTTGCAGCTTTGGAGATCGTGGCCTTCGGTGCAGGATTTTACAGTACTGCTTGTTGGAGCTGTCAGGCTTGTCGGCGGCCGCCACAGCTTGGCGGTCGGTGTCAACGGCAACCTCCTTGCCGGAGCCACCGGCCTTGGCTTTGTTGGCGGCACCATCCTTGCGGACTGCTCGACAACTAGTACTTCTTGGTTTTCTTCCTCCTGTTGTTCGCGGCGGCTACTCCTTGCAGGCGATCCCTCCTGTCAGACTCCGCTCCCACATTCTCTCCAGGAGTCTTCTTCCTTCTTCAGTAGCGTGCACACTTGTCGGCCAGGCGTAGAGCTCGTGGCGTCTTTCACTTTGCACATCGCCATCTCCTCCCTCATCCTGCGATTTCGTACATTACGATGGAATGCCTGATCACTACAGCTGGGTGGGCGTGCAGGATGTTGTAGTGCACTCATTGAATCTCTGGATGAATTTCTTGAGACTCCCCCTCATACAGGCAAGCAGGTGGAGATCACTCTCCTGGCCATGAGGCTTGTGTCCGCTGTGAAGGCGCCAACAAACTGGTGGCACAAATCTGCCAAGAAGAAATAGAGCCATCCGGCAAGTGCATGAGCCAAGATCGGCGTTTGGCTTGAGCACCGAGGGAAAGTAGTTGGCGAGATCTTGTCGTCCGTCCCCGCAGCTTGCACCGTGATGGTGTAAATGCTGAGAACTCCGATGGTGTGTCCTGCCGTCATACTTCTACGCACATCTGGTTTGAAATTTTTCTTGTCGGGCCCCGGACTTGCCGCAGCTCACGAGTGAACACAGGGCAACCTACGCGTCGGCAAGTCGCTGGTTCCCCTGGCGCATGCATGTCGACGATGGGCCCGGCGCGTTGGTCGATTGTGGCGCGCTTCTCTTGGCGCTTCGTCACGGGTTCAAGCGTCTTCCTCTTGCCGTTCTCGAAGAACTTGGCGTTGGTCGCGACGAGCTCGCGGATCCGACGACGCTGTGTTGTCGCCGTCGAGGTGGATCCGGCGAGTCGGCGATCTTGGCCTTCGGGAAGGGGAGTGTACGGTGGGTGCACCCCCGCAAGTCTCTTCGCCATCGGCTCGCGCCTTGTCACCTCGCCGCGGTTGCGAGGCACTCGGTTGCCGCGGGACGTCACCGTTGGCGAAGCCGATGAGACTCTGAATTGTGGCCCTCCATTCGTCGACCTTATCGGCCGTTGGAGGTAATCTAATAATGCGAGCTCTCGCCAAGGCTTCCGCTGGTGTGGTTGGTAACAGCGGCGTGCGGGCGAAGAACGAGATGTGCTCGGACTCTAACCAAGTTAGGAGGGCGATATCTCGCCCAAGTGACCGTACTCCACTTGTACCGGCATCTTTGAGGTGCATGCGGGTCTCGAGGGCCTCGGGATCCTCGGCTTGGCCTTGATCCAACGGCGTATGGCGCGCGAGTATCATGACCTTTGTCATCCCGCGCCTCCTGCGATGGCAGCGGTGCGGTCAGACGCCGACGCTGCGCTGCCTGTCCTTGGACCTGGCGGCATCGTGGGCTCTCGGCGACGCCGGTCCCTCCGCCAGCGTTCCCCACCACACTGGCGGCTCCGGTGGTGGTGGGTTTAACAGCGACGGCTCAGCCGCTGCGAAGCTTCTTCTTCGGCGCCATGTCGATGAAGATGTCGATGAAGTTGCTCGTGCGACCGCGGATCGAGTTCACACAGCCTCGGCGCCCCTACGGGCGCGCCAAAGATGTCGGGGAGGACCGATCGTGCCCCACGAGCACCCACGGACACTGGGTCCCTTGTGGTTCGGAGGGGCGGAGACTGCACAAAAAGCGGATCGGCGATGCACACGGCGGATTTACCCAGCTTCGAGCTCTCCGGAGATAATACTCCTCTGCTGCTTTGTGGATTATCTTGCGTTCTTGCTAGGGAGCAATGGGAGCTACAAGACCTAGCCTTTGAGTGTGGTGTCCTATGAATGTGATGATCTAAGCTCGGGGCTCGAACGAATCGAGTCCCATCCGAACCGAACCGCCCCGAACCGAACCGAACCCTCTCTACGTTGCCCTCGGGCCTCCTTTTATAGGCACAAGGGGTTACCACATATGGCAAGTAGACAAGGGTAAGATAGTAAAAACATAGGTTGGTACACGCTTTATGCGGTGTATAGTAATCTATACCTAACTCGACGGCAAGGGACAAGAGTCATCAATGCCCGTCTCGATCGCCCGAAACGATGTAACGAGGACCGTCAAGTGCACCTCCGTTTGCCACGATGGTAGCTTGTCGGCGCCGCTTATCGCTTCTCCCGCTTAGCTGCACAGCCCGTCGACACGCGTCCTTGGGAGAGCCCGTGGTGACACGTTGGCGGGTGGCTGGAGCGGAGATGAAGAGAGTCGCCCGCCCGGCAAGCGCCTTGCAGGGGCAGGAACCTCGTCGGCGCGCAGGGGTTGGCGCCCGTAAGCCTTCCCGGCAAGCTCCTCTTGCGGGGCCTTATTCCTTCGGCATACTGAGTGGCCTTCCGGCAAGCTCCTCTTGCGGGGTCTTATTCTTTGTTCTTGAATGGCTCAAAAAGGCGGCCGAGGACTTTGGCTGTCATCAGGCCGGCCCGGCCGTGAGAACCTTGCAACTGCCGTGCAGGTTCGGGTACTAGGGTACCCTACTCTAGTACTACCGACATTAGCTTCCCAAACTTTTCACTAAAATGAGGTTAGTTGAACCAAATATAATATCATCAACATAAATTTGGCATACAAATAATTCTCCATTAACCCTTTTAGTAAAAGTGTGGAATCAATTTCCCAATTTCAAAGCCTTTTCAATAAGGAACTTGGTCAAGCATTTATACCACGCTCTAGGAGCTTGTTTAAGACCATAAAGGGCTTTGTGAAGTTTGTAAACATGATTTGGTTTCTTAGGATTGACAAAGCCGGGAGGTTGTTTAACATAAACTTCCTCCTCTATTTCACCATTTAGAAAAGCACTTTTAATGTCCATTTGGTACAAGGTGATATCATGGTGACTAGCATAGGCAAGTAAGATCTTGAAGGGACTCAAGTCTAGCAGCAGGAGCATAAGTCTCACCATAGTCCATACCTTCGACTTGTGTGTAGCCTTGGGTGACGAGGCGTGCTTTGTTGCGAACTACTTGTCCAACTTCATCTTGCTTGCGAAACACCCATTTAGTACCGATGATGTTGTGGTTGTTGTCGGGCTTCTCAACCAATGTTCAAACTTGGTTTCTCTCAAAGTTGTGTAGCTCTTCATGCATAGCATTTATCCAAGCGGATCTTCAATGCTTCTTCGACCTTCATAGGTTCAATGCTAGAGATGAAAGAATAGTTTTCACAAAATTTAGCTAAACGAGTTTTAGAGCGAGTGATTATCCCGGTTTGAATATCATTGTAGATTTGCTCCACGGGATGGTCTTTTAGCAATTCTTGCTCGAACTCGTGAAAGCTTTTGCTTGGTTCTTTGTTGAACATCTTCTTCATCTTGTCCTTCTTCTTCTTCTTGATCTTCTTCGTTGTTGGCGTTGTTGGCGTTGTTGTTTTCTTGTCGTGGTGGAGAAGGAGGTTGTTGATGTTCGTGATGTTCTTCCTCATTTTCTTCATCTTGGTGTGTTCCACTTGTGGATGCTTCCGTATCAACTCATGGTTCACCTTGTCGTGAAGTTGAAGCTTCCACTTGGACGGACGAGGTACTCTCCTTCACCTCCGTTGGACGGACCTTGCCAATAGACAAGTCTTGGATTGCTTCTGAAGGATCTTTGTCTCCTACATCAATTGGCAATTGCTCTACTTGCGAGCCGTTAGATTCATGAAACTTCACATCTACCGTCTCTTCAACCTTTCGGGTGAAATTGTTGTGACACGGTAAGTGTGAGAGTTTGAGCCATAACCAAGTAGGAAACCTTCATGTGACTTAGGAGAAAATTTTGAACGACGATGCTTATCAAGAATGTAGCACTTTGAGCCGAATACTCGAAAGTATCCAACTTGGGTTTTGTTACCAGTGAGGAGCTCGTATGCCGTCTTGCCGAGTAGCTTGTGAAGATACAAGCGATTTGTTACATGACAAGCTGTCTCAACCGCTTCTGCCCAAAAGTGCTTCGGCGTCTTGTACTCATCAAGCATCATTCTCGCCATTTCGATGAGCGTCCGGTTCTTCCTCTCAACAAATCCATTTTGTTGAGGTGTGTACGTAGCCGAGAACTCGTGTGAAATCCCTTCTTCGTCAAGAAAGCTGTCCACATTTGCGTTCTTGAACTCCGTTCCGTTGTCGCTGCGAACCTTCTTGATCTTCACTTCAAACTGATTTTGGGCCTTCCTAGCGAAGTTTTTGAAGATCTTTTGGACCTGTGATTTATCATTGAGAAAGAATACCCACGTAAATCTTGAAAAATCATCAACTATAACTAGACCAAAAGAATTTCCACGAGACTTTTGTGGCGTTGGGACCAAAGAGATCCATATGAAGTAGCTCGAGTGGCCTCCTTGTGGTCATGATGTTCTTCACGGGATGCCTTCCTCCAACCTGTTTACCTGCACGACAAGCGCTGGAAAGTCTATCCTTATCAAATATGACATCGTTAACTCCAAGGATATGATTTCCTTTAATAAGCTTGTCAAGGTTTCACATGCCAACATGACCTAGTCGTCTATGCCATAACCAACCTTTCTAAGATTTAGCAATGAAGCAAGTTTTAGGTTGTGCCTTTTTGGAGAAATCAACAATATAAAGATCACCTCTCGTGTCTTTGGTAAAGACCATTTTATGATTGTCTCGACGAAACACTTGGCAATCTACTTGATAAATAGGACATTGAAACCGAAATCAGCAAGTCTAGATACGAAAGTAAGTTGTAGCCAAGAGATTCAACGAGCTTAACATTCGAATGGAGCTGTCATGTGAGATGGCCACCTTACGAGGCCAACCACCTTACCCTTTGAGTTGTCACGAAAGTGACATACTTTCAAGGACTATCATTTTCAGCAAGCTCACGAAACATGTCTTTATCTCCGGTCATGTGATCGGTACATCCACTGTCAAGAACCCATTCCTTTCCTCCTGACATATATCCCCAAAGATTTTCCATAATACCAAAATGTCTCATTGCATCGTCAAGATCAAAGTCACTATCATCATCCTCATCATAGTATCCATGTTCAACATTGTCATGTGGTGGATCAAGTCCTAGAGAGGGTAATTCGTTAGAGTGAGTTTGACAATGATCTTGCTTATGAATTCTTATAGCTTCGGAAATAATATCACCAATAATTCCAACATCTCCTTTGGCACGCATAAGGTTTGTAAGTTCAAATAGGCGATCACCAAACATAGGATCACTAGTATTTATCTTACTCAAGGCAATAGACTTATGGAGAATCTCATCTAGATTTTTCAAGGAATAATTTGGAAAGTATTCCTCAAGAAATTTCCATATAGTGTAGGCACACTCAAGAGTAGGCAAGTTTCTAATTAAGTTTCTAGGCAAGCCTCTAGTGATAAGATTAATAGTTCTAAGATTCCTAATCATGTCAATAGATTCATCAAGGGTAGGATGCATAGGATCAACATGAGGTGCACAAGGGCTAGCAATGTACTTGCTCAAATGATATTGATTGAAAATTACAAGCATCTCATTTTTCCACTCATGAAAATACTCTCCATCAAGAATAGGCACTCTATGTCTAAGGGTCCCCAAAGTAGACTCATCCATCTTCCTCCAATGGTGATTAAACCAAGGAAATGGAAACCAATGCTCTGATACCACTTGTAGGATCTTGAGAAGAGGTGTCTAGAGGGGGTGACACTAAGTACCAAAGTTGCAGTTTTTAACTTCTTTAGGTTTAAGTGGAGTTTAGGCACAAGTTTAACATTCACAAGACATAACAAGCAAGCATGCAAAGAGTATATGAGCAGCGGAAAGTAAAGCATGCAACTTGCAAGAATGTAAAGGGAAGGGTTTGGAGGATTCAAGCGCAATTGGAACACGAATGTTTTTGTCTTGGTTCCGATAGGTGGTGCTATCGTACATCCACGTTGATGGAGACTTCAACCACGAAGAAGGGTAGCAGTTCTTGTGAGTCCACGGAGGCTCCACCCACGAAGGGTCCACGAAGAAGCAACCTTGTCTATCCCACCATGGTCGTCGCCCACGAAGGACTTGCCTCACTAGCAGTAGATCTTCACGAAGTCGGTGATCTCCTTGCCCTTACAAACTCTTGGTTCAATTCCACAATCTTGTCGGAGGCTCCCACACCTAGCCAATCTAGGAGACACCACTCTCCAAGAAGTAACAAATGGTGTGTTGATGATGAACTCCTTGCTCTTGTGCTTCAAATGATAGTCTCCCCAACACTCAACTCTCTCTCACAGGATTTGGATTTGGTGGAAAGAAGATTTGAGTGGAAAGCAACTTGGGGAAGGCTAAAGATCAAGATTCATGTGGTTGGAATGGAATATCTTGGCCTCAACACATGAGTAGGTAGTTCTCTCTCAGAAACAGGATGCTGGAAGTATAGGCTTGTTCTGATGGCTCTCTCCACGAATGAAGAGGAGGTGGAGGGGTATATATAGTCTCCACACAAAATCTAACCGTTACACACAATTTATCAAACTCGGTGGGACCGAATCAACAAACTCGGTCGAACCGATTTAGTAAACCTAGTCACCATTAGTGATTTTGGTGGGACCGACATGCAACTCGGTAGGACCGATATGGTTAGGGTTAGGGCATAACATAATCTCGGTGAGACCGATTACACAAACTTCGGTGAGACCGATTTTGGTAATTAGCTAACGGAGAGTTGGTCGAGCAAACTCGGTGGGACCGATTACGCAAACTCGGTGGAACCGATTTTGGTAATAAGTTAACCAGAGAGTTTGCATTGTAATCTCGGTAGTACCGATTACACAGACTCGGTGAGACCGATTTTGGTAATGGACATACACAGAGAGATTATAATCCCATCTCGGTGAGACCGAGATCCCTATCGGTGAAACCTATTTGCCTAGGGTTTGTGGCAGTGGCTATGACATTTGAACTCGGTGGCGCCGGATAGAAAGAATCGGTAGGACCGATTTTGACTTTAGGTTTAGGTCATATGTGGATGTGGGAAAGTAGTTGAGGGTTTTTGGAGCATATCACTAAGCACTGTGGAGCAAGAAACTCATTAAGCAACACCTCATCCCTTCTTGATAGTATTGGCTTTTCCTATAGACTCAATGTGATCTTGGATCACTAAAATATAAAATGAAGAGTCTTGATCTTGAAGCTTGAGCCAATCCTTTGTCCTTAGCATCTTGAAGGGGTTCCCACATCATTTAGTCCATGCCACTCCATTGTTGAACTTATCTGAAACATACTAGATAAAAGTGCTAGTCCAACGAGAGGTATGTTGACATTAATTACCAAAACCACCTAGGGAGCACTTTTGCTTTCATTGGCCCGCCAATGGGAGCCGTCTGAGTGACGCGGGCGGTGAGGGCAGCCCGACGCTCAGCTCGAGCACGGCGAGCGTCCGCCATGGAGATGACGGAGCGCTCCAGCGACGAACTGATGGAAAGGAGGCTACGGTGCACCCGTACCTGGCGCGCCAAATGTCGGATGTGGGGTTCCGGCAAACCCTTGAGGTTCGAACACTTTGGGGTCTTGTGAAGTCTTTCCCTCCTACCGATCTACGCCCTAGCACGTAAAGATCTCGCGGATGAACTCGACGAACTCGCAACACAGAGAGACACGAGGTTTATACTGGTTCGGGCCACCATTGTGGTGTAATACCCTACTCCAGTGTGGTGGTGGTGGATTGCCTCTTGGGCTGATGATGAACAGTACAAGGGAAGAACAGCCTCCTGAGGTTGAGGTGTTCTTGTGGCTAGGCTCTCGATCGGGTTGGATCAAGCTAAGATGAGATGCCTCTACTATGGTGGCTAGCCCTACTTATATAGGCCATGGTCCTCTTCTCAAATATCGAGCGGGAAGGGAGCCAACAACGGCGGGCAAATTTGAAGGGGGACAGCTAGTACAAGCTATCCTGACAAAAGCGGTCTTCGGCTGCGAAAAGCTCTGGTGGCGACGCCGTCTTGGCATCCACGATGACCTCCGTCTTGCCGTCCTCCTGGTCTTGGTCTCATTGCACCAATATAGCAACCTTTGCCTGATGCCTCGGTACTCTTCGCCTGCGCTGGCCTCCTTAGCACCAAAGAGGAAATAAGGGCGATCTGGGCTGGCGCTCCCTTTGGCGCCCTTTGGTGTCGTGCGTCATGGCTCACGTCACGAGAGCCTCGTGAGGTTTTGCCCCGCCTTGATATCTGCGCTCCTCGCGAGCCTGCCTGGTTATGCTACTCCAGAGGAGGTCTTGCATCGTCTGCCTCGCGAGGCTTGGACCCTCACGAGGGTCTTGGATGCCTTGTTGATAAAGATGGGACGTCTGACTGCTGCTGGCTTAGCCATGCTGTGGGCATGACGAGCAAGTCTGGGACCCCGTTCGAGAACACCGACACATAGGATTTTGAAAAGTAGGTCCGGTGGATATTTTGCTCCATTCCTTTCAACAAAATGCATGAATAATTGAATAGTAGAGTGCCATAGGAAAATTTCCTATTGCTATGTTTGTCAGATTGAACCAAAATATCCCTAATGGATCGACATGAATGTAGAGTAATAAGTGATGCGACAGTGTACAACCTCTTTGCCGTGGCCGTGTGTCGACCTCGGCATCATTGGGTTGGTCGCTGAAAAAGTTGAGGAGAGGTGGCTGTCGGAGGTGTGGAGGAAGATCGAGGAATCTGTGAGCGGCGTCGAGGCCTTTGCTCTATTGTGATGGATCATTTAAATCGTTGGAGCAGCTCCGGTGAGCCGTAAGGCGTCGAGGATGAAGCAGCACAAGACAACATAGTTAATCTCAAGTGGGATTCTAATAGCATCTCCTATAGATGATGTAAAATACATTACCACAAAGTGATAGATTCTGAGCATGATTGGTTTGTTGCCAATATTTGGCTAGCCAAATGTTGAATTGCCAAATACCAAGACTTGCCAAATATTAGCAACTTTATGTGAGATAGGCAAGACAACTCGGTAACCAACCAAGTAGTAGCAAATATTTGGCACAATGCCAAACATTGGCATGCCTATTTTGGCACCAAACCAATTATGCTCGTAAAATTTACATAACCAAAAACCACGACTACAAGCAGATGAGGTAAAAACTGTTGACTCACGAACTTAACGTGAAACTGAAATTTACTATGGAATATGAATATTCTTTATCGAAACTGGCGCAATGGTAGCAGAGAGGCACTGCGATGTAGTTTAGGGAGGGCATGTAGTTCATCTTCAACCTGCAACCCCGAGCGCTTGACCACCACCGGCCAAACCGTCGGCCCCGCGCCTCGCCGCCTCGCCCGGCATGAAACAACTCCCACTTGCCTGCCGCCTCGCCGCCGAAACAACTCCCCACCGCCGCCCTGCCAGCCCTCTAGCCCCCCCCTCACGCCAAGCTTTTTCTCTGGCGATCCCCACGCCACCGCCCACCACCGTACCCTCCCACCATCGGCGACCACCGCCCCACCCTGAACCCTAAGATAGATAGTGGGGTACTTCTTGGCTAGCCCCCTCCCGCTGCAGGTGGTTCTTCCTTAACTCCGGCGAGCCACCCACCCCACAATCGGTGACCCAAAAGTCGATTCAGTCGACTCAAGTGTAGCTAAATCGGAGTGGAGCAACAACACGAGCGAGGGGGAGAGCAGCAACAGCGCGAGCGAGCGAGAGCTGGAGCAGCAGTAGCACGAGTGAGAGCCGGAGCAGCAACAACAGATCCGGCTGGTATGGACACTGCCGCCGAAGGGGCCTCGCACTGGGGGAGAGCCGCCGTGGAGATGTCGCCCGCGGCGCCGGCTTCGAGGTAGCCGCTCCATGGGGGTGCGAGATGGAGCACCATCGGCGCCGGGAGGTCGAGTTAAGGAGAAGGTGTGATGCGATGAGTGTACAACCTCTTTGGTGGCGCCGAGTAGGCCTCGGCTTCGTCCGAGGAGTCGGTGAGGATGTTGCGGTTCCGGTGGAGTAGGTTAAAGCGGCGCTGTGGGGATGGAGTAGCCGCGATAGACAAAGCGATCATCGGAGTAGCTCCTTGGAGGTGGAGGGCGGGGAGGCTGAACGGCGGAGACGGCGAGATGGACGACGGATCCTCACGAGGAGGTGTATGAGGGACGTCGAGCTGTTGCGGTGGGCGGCGTCGTCGGGAAGAGGCTCCGGCTGGCGGTGGTGAGGTGGCGGACGGAGGAGGTGGGGTTTGCGGGTGGAGCGGAGAGGTTGTGGCGGCACTGGGATTTAAAATGGCGAAAAGGAGGCGATGGGAGGGGGAACCATGACTTAGGGGGCGCTTGTCCAAAATGTAGGGTTTGTTACAAAATTACCCCCACCGATTTGAACTAAGCGTCCTTTTGGCTCGAGGTTAGAAGGGATTCGCATGTCGGGATTTGGCAGGTGGAGGGAGTTTTCACAGCGTTGTAATTTCGGGATAGCAAGGCACGGGTTGTGAAGGCGCCAGTTTTGGGAGCACGATATCTAAATTTTCGGGATATAACAAGGCGCGGGTTGAATTTTAGGGACAAGCCTAACGTGTAATATTGTACTTGTACGTGCCAAATCAATTCGCACTTCCCTCAACAACAAAAATAAAACTATTCACACCACACAAAGAGAGAGTCTTGTCCCGTTTTACTATACAAATGCTATTCAAAGCTACTCCCTCCTTCCATATATATAGGGCCTAATGCGTTTTTCGAGGCTAACTTTGACAAAATATTAGAGCAATAATATATGACATGCAACTTACACAAAGCACACCGTTAAATTCGTGTGTGAAAGGAGCTTTCAATGATATAATTTTCACATTGTGCATGTCATATACTATTAATCTTGTCAATAGTCAAAGGTGGTCTTAAAAACGCATTAGGCCCTATATAAATGGAAGAAGAATATGAATCCATGTTATGTCCAATTAAATATTTTATTTGGCTGTATAATGCATGTAACCTACTCATACCAACATTTTAGTGCATTCCAAATGTCTATACTACCGCTACAATTCGAACTAAATTTGAATTCGTTTCTCTATTTCAATAAGAATCTAAAATCATGATTGTTGCCAACTTCAACCGTAATTCGTGTATTACCTTAACAACACACCACATGATTACTATAGAGATAGATATGAACTATGTGTACTATATGAACTCGAATTGAATTATTTGAATACACTTGATGTTGATTCCATATAATAGTACATTTGATGTACTAACTATATATTCATAATCTAAACCATGTTCCATACGTACACTGTGTTTATCACACAAAGTATAGTGCCCCGCCCCCTACATTATGACAAGTATATTTTGCCCTGAGCTCCAAAAGCCACATATTAGCCCAAATTATAATCAATGTTCTACATTATGATATCTTGTTCAAGTATCCGTATCCACTTTTTTATAATGAATTATGATCTCTGTTCGTCTTTTACACCTTCACGATCCTCTTCTCTTTGTAGCTAGCTAGCACTAACTTTCTATCGTGCATGCACATGCCCGCCCCCCTCTCACCCTCCCTCAGCGTCCCCTCCATCGCGCATGTTCGTTATTTCTCTTTAGGTCGTTCACCTGCGGTGTGTGTAAGCCCCCCGGCTCCTTCTTTCCGGCACACACCGGTCGATATACCTCTCTAGCCAAGTGTGCCTACCACAAACACATACGTCCCCTCTACTCTTTTCACCGTCCATGCCCCCTATGTCCAATACGGTTCCACGCAGTGCACCTCCCGCCCTCTTTTCATCGATCTCATACTGCTTCCTCCCCCCTCGACATGGTAGGCCTCTCACACCACCTCTTAGCCGCACCCTCTCCCTTGTCATCTCTCCGGACCTTATTTGCTTCTAACACATGCATACATGTATCGTCTTGATCTCCCTACATATAGCCAGGTCGACTATAATTCGTTTTCCCCCACGCACCGCAGACTTACCTCACTAGTTATGTCTCTCCCTATCTCGGACACATGATAGTTGATCTTCCTATGTAGTTACGTATGCTTACGACTACCATATCGTCTCCCCTCATCATCCTTGCATACCTCCCGACCCGTCTCTCACACGCACGTGCATAGACAGACAGACATCCCCGACCCTCTCTTATTGATATTGCACTCGTACCCTCCATTTGTCTAGCATGCCTCTCCCACCATTTGTGAGACGCCACTCCACCACCAACCCTCCGACACTCTACCTTTGTCTTTCTCCCAACCTTATTCCTCTGCTACATATATCCATGGATGCCGGTCAATCTCCCTCAATACATAGCTAGGTCTCTCTCCTTCTCCACACATATACTAGTCGATCTACCTCTCTATAGTTAGGTTTTGCCCCCCCCCTCCCCCCCCCACACACACACCGATAGTCGAACATTGTAGGTAGGTATCCATGCCACAGACAAAAACTGCACCTCTGCCCTCTCAAATTCCAGTAGGCCAGCCGCCCTGTATCTTTGACGTGGGCAAATACAAATTCGATGGCACTCTTTATCGATCGCGCATCCACACACTTCATCCCTGTTTTCGATTCTATCGATATCTCACGCCAATGATCCCTCCACTCTCTTCTCGTGGATCGCTCCCTCTATATATGATATATCCATGACTCTGTTTCACACACATTACATATGTTACGTTTTTTTTGTTTGAGATATCATTGACACATTGCCTCTGTTTCGCACAAACCATCTCTCTCACACCCACCCGCACGTACCTGCACCTAAAGAAGAGGTGCATGTGGGGCATGCGTACTCACGTCTCGTTCCGGCCACACCGGCGGGTACGGTGGAGTTCGTTTACGTATGAAAAGGCAGCCCACGTGATAATTTGGCGTGTGTAGCGGTTGTTTACTCGAAGGAGGTCGGGTACCACGCCTAAGCGGAACAAAGTTCTACTTGGCGTTAGTATTAAATAAAGTTATATATTCCTCAATGGCACGTACAGAATAAAAAACTATTGCCGTGCGGAAAATGGAAAAATCTGCTCCACTATATACAATGGAGCCTGCCTGTCGGGGTTTGTCTCTCGTCACACCATCTCAACAAGGCGGCGGTGGCCTCTCTCTCTCACCATTGGTCAGTGATCCGGCCGCATCCCGTCCGCCGGCGGAAAGGGAGGATGTGCATCGTTTCTCCATTCGATGGCGTTGAGGTAGCACGTCCCGATCTGCGATACCCGCCGTTCTCTCTGACCAAGCTCCAGCGCGGTAGGGCCTTTGCCACTTGCTCGCTGCCGTAGTATGGGCAGATCTCGGCCGCCGGCGCCCTCCTAGTAACATCCCGACGACCCTCAGGTACAGCTTCCTCCGGCCTTGCTCCACTGCCCATCTTACCACGTTGCTGCATGTGGATCTTCTTTAGTTGTTTGCTTAAAACGTTTCTCGGCCGACTTACTTTCCATCTTGCAATCTGTCCTCAAACCATTTTTGATAAACCACCATGCTACTATCTTTCCCTTATTACATGGAATATGCTTCTTTTTGTCGGCGTATGTGTCTTCGACTCGTGTTATTGGGCAGTAATTGTTTCCTTTCTACCTCCTTTTGCAAACAGGGCTATCCATTTCACCTCGTTGCTATTGCGAACTTTTGGTGAACTACACAAATCACTTTTTCTTAAGAGTGTTTTGTCCAGTTCATAAAAAGTCACCACGAACAACGTTTTTACATTCGTGGGACTGCAGAAAGGGAGATTAGTTTTGCTATGCTCCTCATCCAACTCTGTGCCTAATCTTCTCCAACAAGTATTTAGTCCTAAAGAGAGATCATAGAGGTGATCGACTTCTGTTTGTGTGTGTTATGTTTCATCATCTAGTTCCACTATTATTGTAATCACACTGACTGGATGTCTTTGCAAACAGGGATGGTCAGCTCGATTTTAGTGGAGCTGCACAAAATGATCGGATTGTGGTGTCCTCCATACACCTCTTTTTTGGCTCTGAGCTGGGTGAAACTAGCTGCCAAGCAATGAACACTGCCCAGAAATGGAGCCATGCCTACGAACAACATCGATCAATTATATATTTTTCTTTATTTGTACACCTTCTCACAACTTTGTCTTCAGTTGTGATGTGAATATTGGTGCTGATCTGCGAACCATTGAGATGCATTAGCAGCCATGGTAGTTTCATTTGTACTTGATGGAATGTTGTAACGAGATAATCTTGAGGCAAGAGGACACATGAATCCTAAGTCGAAACCTTTTTTTCCTGCGGGAACCAAAGTTGAAACCTTCATAGCATCATAGTACAATTTCATTAAAATTATGCGTACATATAAAAAAATCCTGAAGGATTGATAGCAATGCCAGAAACAATTCAACTTTGTTTCGCCGACATGTGGGACATCCTTCATCCGGCTCCACCTACCATGCAGCAATATTGAGTGCACAACTGCAGGGAAAGATTCACCCAGTCGTTGCACCACAGTAGTAATGACTAGTGAGCAGTCAAATCACCGAGCCCCACCTTTGCCACAGTAAGTTGCTCAGCTTGACCGTTTTTTCACTGAACTACTCGAACTTTTTGTTCGAAAAAGCGGAAATGGCTCAGTTCGAGAGAGGGTTGAACTTCATCGGTTAGTGTGCATTCAGACGAAGTAACCATCATTTCTCTATTCCTTGAATCCGCTGGTACTCCCATATTCCCAGAGTAATAAGTTGCTCAGGTGAAGCAACCATCACTTCACCTTCCCCATAGTAAGTACTAGTACCTCGTTTTTTTTACTCTAGAAACAACCACACACGAATATTGGATGGTAGCAGCACAGCAACTGAATCAAAAATTGAAACCAACCAATGAACTACTACTAATGGTGAGCGTTCGCTAGTATCATGTACTCCGTCTGTCCATGTATATAGGGCTTAATGCGTTTTCCGAGACTAACTTTGGCCCTATTTGGATCCATGGGTTAGAGTTAGTTTGAGCTAGTTGGGGCTCAAATAGCCCTAAAGTATCCAAGCATGAGGTTAAATTGGAGCAAGTTGCACGAACCCACCAAAAAACTGTCCTACCCAAGAGGTGCTAATTGGAGATAGTTCTCATTGGGCCCATTGAAAAATCACTTTTCTCTCTCGATCAAGTACATTTATTGTCAATCTAACCCTGTCACCCAAACACCTCTTTGGCTACGGTTAGTTCAGGGTTAGTCATGAGTTAGCCTAACCTCTAGCTAAGTTAGAGTATCCAAACAGGAGCAGCATAGGACATGCAAGTTGCTCAAAGCATACAGTCAAATTCGAAGGTGAAAGGATATTTTTTTAACAGAACGTGAAAGGATCATTGAATGATATAATTTTCAAATTATATCAAATCTTATCCATAGTCAAAGGCATCCTCGAAGAATACATTAGGCCCTATATAAAATCTTATCAATAGTCACAACCAAGTGTTACTACTACACCAAACAAGTTCAAAACGAGAAACTAGACCAACTCAAGGCACGGCAGCGCCTATCTCGTTTGGTCCGTCGGTCAGCGCTTCCTCTTCTCGGCATAACAATAGAGTACAGTAATTTTTTAGAATGCTCTTGGCATGTCGCTAACATGTGATGAGTTAACCGACCTCAATAGGCGGCAAAACGCCAGCCCGCCGCACTTTGAGAGAGCGAGGGCGAAGCGTCTGGGCTGCTGGATTACTATAGCTAGGTGTCATACGGAGGCCAAGAAATATGGTGATAGCGTGGATTAGCCATGTAGTATGATGTAACTACTTTGGGCTATCGTGTTTCATACTCTTCGGTCTCTTGTGGAGATGATTGGTTGATTTTATATCACTGAATAATATAAAATACTATGAGTGCAAAGCGCTCCACCACGAGGTTCCTGCTCCTTCTCGGTGCGTCGGGAATCTATGTTCTTGACTCTTTTTTTACATGAGTTTTGTTCATCCTTTTGCCAACACGCAGCAACTTCATGAGCGGCGACAAGCTTGCTTACTCGCCTTTACCCCCTCGCCAGCGTGCTTGCGGTGGCTCGCAGACCTGAGGCTTTTGCTTACAAGTGGTGGGCGTGTAGCAGTTCATTTGGTGTCAGTTGCCAACAGTTCATTCGACTTAGGAAGAAGCGAAGAGCCAAGCGCAAGGTCACCTACTAAGGCTGGTCATAGTGGGAGTAAGAGCATAGTTAATAATATAGCCGCTGCTGGCTATATGAACATGCCATGTCATCTAAAGTTAGCATTATTAACTAGTCATACAATAGAGCTGGCTATAAGATTGGCTATAAGTTCATAACTTTCTCAACCTTCTCTCTATCGCTTTCCTCCCATTAAATGCTGCGAGCCACTGCTTGTAAGCAAAAGTTTCTCCTCGTGCTGCGAGCCATCACGCACGCATTGGCGAGGGAGGAGGCATAGTAAGAAAGCTTCTCGTTGTTCTGCGAGTTGACGGGACACATCAAAGTTATTTAGTATGTACTCTCTCCAAAAAAAGGGCTGGCCATGTCATGGCTACCATCCCGTGCTCCGTCGTTGAGTACGTGCACTATTCACGTGCCATCGAGGAGAAAAAATATTGCGTAGTAGGTGCCATCAAAGTGCACGACTTAGTTACGCACTGCTTATCTAATTATCTCCATTTTCTTGCATGACACGTGCACCTTGATGCTAGATGTCTCGCGTGTTGGCAAAAGGATGAACAAAGCTCACGTAAAAAAAGAGTGGAAGAACATGGATTCTCGACGACCGAGAAGGACCAAGGAACCTCGCGGTGGGCGTCGCAAGGAACCTTGCGTGTTTCCCCCTGTTTTTGCTGCCCACCTATAAACAAATAAAAGAACATGAACTCTTCGCTAACCACTAGAGACGATACATTAGGATGCTAAGTTGAAGATATTTTATAGTTTATATTGATAACTACGCAAGAAGCCACGCATGTACATGACGCATGCAGCCACGCATGTACACACGCCAACGCACTAACTCATGCCGATCCAACTCATGCACATACGCGCACAACATGGAGCACACAACGCACGTACACAACACATGCATGACACATGCATGCGCACACACTCGGCTGCATGGAGGTGTGCGCCATCTGCGGTGACGTCCGGTTCGTCGTGCTACGGCGAAGCTCGTACACAATGGCGCCTACACATCTCTTGCAACACCTGTTTGCCGTCGTTGCTCAACGACTAGCTGGAGACGAAGACGGCCGCAACCTCGGCCTTAGATCTAGAACCGATGGAAAAGCAAGCACGCTGCACGCACACGAGCACGTACGGAGTGCCCATGACATGGTGCGTCCCCATTCGCCTCCACTCTTGCTGCACACGTTGTCTATGAAGGCGGCTGCATGCCTAATGATGATGTGGGTGAGATCTTCTAGGACTCAGATGATGACGAGGAAAATTATGAGACTACCCATTGTGGGAGTAACATAGGTAGTAACATCACACATATCTAGATAAATTAGATGATGTGGCAAGAAATAAATGAAGAAAGAGAGGAAAGTAGTAGCATAGCAAGGCAAGATGTGTCTATAGCCTAATAAATGCGTAACATCACACATATCAAGGCAAGATGTGTTTATAGCCTAATAAATGAAGTGTTGCATGTTACCACGCATATGTTACTATAGAGGTAGTAACATAGACTAGTAACATGAGCATGTTACTAGTCTATGTTACTACCCATTGTGGCTAGTCCGAGGGGGGTCTCCAGCAGTGTTCCTCGACTCGCTCCTCTTGCATCACGGTGGTCGAGCTTGGAGTCGAGCGATGGCGCCATATCATGACACTGGTTTGTCCTGCCGGGCTCACCGCGTCATGGTGTGATTCGCCGACGCCGACGCTCGCGCCAGCCTGCCCTTTTTTTTGACTCGCGGCATCGTGGGTTTTCGACGACGCTGTCCTCCGGCTAACATTTCTACCACCACGGCCCGGTGGTGGGTTTGACGCGATTTGCCCAGCTGCCGCCGGGCTTCTTCTTCGCGCCATGTCGATGAAGATGTCGGCGAAGGTTTCGTACACCGCCGGATCGGTGTTCACATAGCCTCGACGCGCTTTACCTGCCAGATGTCGGGGAGGATTCATCAGGTTCTTCATTGATAGCACCACGGACCTCGTCCTTGTGGTTCGAGGCGGAGACGCAGACAAAGAGCGGATCGAGGCGATGCACAGCGATTTACCAGCTTCGAGCCTCCAGAGATAATACCCCACCGCTGCTTTGTGGATTATCTTATGCTCTTGCTAGGGAGCAATGGGAGCCAAGACCCAGCCCGAGTGGTGTCCTATGAATGTGATGATTCAAGCTCGGGCTCGAATTAATCTGTCCCATCCAACCGAACCACTTCGAATCAACCGAACCTCTCACGCTGCTCCTCGGCCTTTTTTATAGGCACAAGGTTACTACATATGGCAAGTAGACAATAAATAGTAAAACATAGGTTGGTACAATTTGTACAAGGTATAGTAATCTATACTCTAACTCACGGGAAGGGACAGAGTCATCAATGCCTGCCTGTCCGCTTAACAAAGGTAATAGGACCGCTGGCACCTACGATGGTAGGCTTGTCGTTTGAGTCGCTATCCGCTTAGCTGCATAAGTCCCGTCACACGCTGGGCTCTGGGAGAGCCCTGCAGACACGCTAAGGGTGAGCTTTGAGATGAAGAGAGGTCGCTCACTTTAGCAAAGCTACTTTGTCAAGGTGAAACCTGCACAGTCTCCCAGAAGTCTCTTGCGGGCCTTGTTTCCTTCAAGCACTGAGATTTTCCCAAGCCCTCTTCCGGGTCTTGACTACTTTGTTCTGAAGGCTCATAACTTTATTGTCATCAGTCTGCCTGCAAGCATCAGAATTGCTCATTTGACGGTTCGGGTACTAGGGTACCTCTACTCTCAGTATTAATCGCCACATTAGCTTCCCAAACTTTTCACTAAAATGAGGGTTAGTTGAACCAAATATAATATCATCAACATAAATTTGGCATAAATAATTCTCCATTAACCCTTTTAGTAAAAGTGGAATCAATTTTCCCAATTTCAAAGCCTTTTTCAATAAGGAACTTGGTCAAGCATTTATACCATGCCTAGGAGCTTGTTTAAGACCATAAAGGGCTTTGTGAAGTTTGTAAACATGATTTGGTTTCTTAGATTGACAAAGCCGAGGTTGTTTAACATAAACTTCCTCCTATTTCACCATTTAGAAAAGCACTTTAATGTCCATTTGGTACAAGGTGATATCATGGTGATTAGCATAGGCAAGTAAGATGCGGGACTCAAGTCTAGCAACGGAGCATAAGTCTCACCATAGTCCATACCTTCGACTCTGTGTGTAGCCTTGGGTGATTTAGACGTGCTTTGTTGCGAACTACTTGTCCAACTTCATCTCGCTTGTTGCTAAACACCCATTTGGTACCGGATGATGTTGTGGTTGTTGTCTGCTTCTCAACCAATGTTCAAACTTGGTTTCTCTCAAAGTTGTGTAGCTTTTCATGCATAGCATTTATCCAAGCCGGATCTTCCAATGCTTCTTCACCTTCATAGGTTCAATGCTAGAGATGAAAGAATAGTTTTCACAAAATTTAGCTAAACGAGTTTTAGAGCGAGTGATTATCCCGTTTGAATATCATTGTAGATTTGCTCACGGGATGGTCTTTTAGCAATTCTTGCTCGAACTCGTGAAAGCTTTTGCTTGGTTCTTTGTTGAACATCTTCTTCATCTTGTCCTTCTTCTTCTTGATCTTCTTCGTTGTTGGCGTTGTTGTTGTTTTTTGTCGTGGTGGAGAAGGAGGTTGTTGATGTTCGTGATGTTCTTCCTCATTTTCTTCATCTTGGTGTGTTCCACTTGTGGATGCTTCCGTATCAACTCATGGTTCACCTTGTCGTGAAGTTGAAGCTTCCACTTGGACGGACGAGGTACTCTCCTTCACCTCCGCTGGACGGACCTTGCCAATAGACAAGTCTTGGATTGCTTCAAGGATCTTTGTCTCCTACATCAATTGGCAATTGCCTACTTGCAGCCGTTAGATTCATGAATTCACATCTACCGCCTCCTTCAACCTTTCGGGTGAAATTGTTGTAGACACGGTAAGTGAGAGTTTGAGCCATAACCAAGTAGGAAACCTTCATGTGACTTAGGAGAAAATTTTGAACGACGATGCTTATCAAGAATGTAGCACTTTGAGCCGAATATCAAAAGTATCCAACTTGGGGTTTGTTACCAGGAGGAGCTCAGATGCTCGCCTTGCCGAGTAGCTTGTGAAGATAAGCGATTTGTTACATGACAAGTCGTCTCAACCGCTTCAAAAAGTGCTTCGCCGCCTTGTACTCATCAAGCATCATTCTCGCCATTTCGATGAGCGTCTGGTTCTTCCTCTCAACAACTCCATTTTGTTGAGGTGTGTACGTAGTCGAGAACTCGTAGAAATCCTTCTTCGTCAAGAAAGCTGTCCACATTTATGCTCTTGAACTCCGCTCCGTTGTCGCCGCGTAACCTTCTTGATCTTCACTTCAAACTGATTTTGGGCCTCCTAGCTAAGTTTTTGAAGATCTTTTGACCTGTGATTTATCATGAGAAAGAATACCCACGTAAATCTTGAAAATCATCAACTATAACTAGACCAAAAGAATTTCCACCGAGACTTTGTAAGCTGCTGGGACCAAAGAGATCCATATGAAGTAGCTCGAGTGGCCTCCTTGTGGTCATGATGTTCTTCACGGATGCCTTCCTCCAACCTTACCTGCCCACAAGTTCCGAAAGTCTATCCTTATCAAATATGACATCGTTAACTCCAAGGATATGATTTCCTTTAATAAGCTTGTCAAGGTTTCACATGCCAACATGACCTAGTCGCCTATGCCATAACCAACCTTTCAAGATTTAGCAATGAAGCAAGTTTTAGGTTGTGCCTTTTAGAGAAATCAACAATATAAAGATCACCCTACGGTACCGGTAAAGACCATTTTATGATTGTCTCGACGAACACTTGGCAATCTAAAGAATAGGACATTGAAACCAAATCAGCAAGTCTAGATACCGAAAGTAAGTTGTAGCCAAGAGATTCAACGAGCTTAACATTCTCAATGGAGCTGTCATGTGAGATGGCCACCACCGAGGCCAACCACCTTACCTTTGAGTTGTCACGAAAGTGACATACTTTCAAGGACTATCATTTTCAGAAGCTCACTAAACATGTCTTTATCTCCCGTCATGTGATCTACATCCACCGTCAAGAACCCATTCCTTTCCTCCCACATATATCCCCAAAGATTTTCCATAAGACCAAAATGTCTCATTGCATCACAAGATCAAAGTCACTATCATCATCCTCATCATAGTATCCATGTTCAACATCGTCATGTGGTGGATCAAGTCCTAGAGAGGGTAATTCGTTAGAGTGAGTTTGACAATGATCTTGCTTATGAATTCTTATAGCTTCGAAATAATATCACCAATAATTCCAACATCTCCTTTGGCACGCATAAGGTTTGTAAGTTCAAATAGACGATCACCAAACATAGGATCACTAGTATTCATCTTACTCAAGGCAATAGACTTATGGAGAATCTCATCTAGATTTTTCAAGGAATAATTTGGTATTCCTCAAGAAATTTCCATATAGTGTAGGCACACTCAAGAGTAGGCAAGTTTCTAATTAAGTTTCTAGGCAAGCCTCTAGTGATAAGATTAATAGTTCTAAGATTCCTAATCATGTCAATAGATTCATCAAGGGTAGGATGCATAGGATCAACATGAGGTGCACAAGGGCTAGCAATGTACTTGCTCAAATGATATTGATTGAAAATTACAAGCATCTCATTTTTCCACCCATGAAAATACTTCCATCAAGAATAGGCACTCTATGTCTAAGGGTCCCTAAAGTAGACTCATCCATCTTCCTCCAATGGTGATTAAACCAAGGAAATGGAAACCAATGCTCTGATACCACTTGTAGGATCTTGAGAAGAGGTGTCTAGAGGGGGGGGGGTGACACTAAGTACCAAAGTTGCAGTTTTAACTTCTTTAGGTTTAAGTGAGTTTAGGCACAAGTTTAACATTCACAAGACATAACAAGCAAGCATGCAAAGAGTATATGAGCAGCGGAAAGTAAAGCATGCAACTTGCAAGAATGTAAAGGGAAGGGTTTGGAGGATTCAAACGCAATTGGAGACACGAATGTTTTTGTCTTGGTTCCGATAGGTGGTGCTATCGCACATCCACGCTGATGGAGACTTCAACCAACTAAGGGTAACGGTTATGCTGAGTCCACGAGGGCTCCACCCACTAAGGGTCCACGAAGAAGCAACCTTGTCTATCCCACCATGGTCGCCGCCCACGAAGGATTCTGCCTCACTCACGAGATTTGCAGATCTCCTTGCCCTTACAAACTCTTGGTTCAACTCCACAATCTTGTCTGAGGCTCCCACACCTAGCCAATCTAGGAGACACCACTTCCAAGAAGTAACAAATGGTGTGTTGATGATGAACCTTGCTCTTGTGCTTCAAATGATAGTTCTCCCAACACTCAACTCTCTCTCAGGATTTGGATTGGTGGAAAGAAGATTTGAGGAAAGCAACTTGGGGAAGGCTAAAGATCAAGATTCATGGTTGGAATGGAATATCTTGGCCTCAACACATGAGTAGGTAGTTCTCTCGTAAAGGATGCTGGAAGTATAGGCTTGTTCGATGGCTCTCCACTAATGAAGAGGAGGTGGAGGGTATATAGTCTCCACACAAAATCTAAATCACATAATAATTTATCAAACTCGTGGGACCGAATCAACAAACTCGGTCGAACCGATTTAGTAAACCTAGTCACCATTAGTGATTTTGGTGGGACTGACATGCAACTCGGTAGGACCGATATGGTTAGGGTTAGGCATAACATAATCTCGTGAGACTGACATACAAATCGGTGAGACCGATTTTGGTAATTAGCTAACTGTAGAGTTGGTCGCAAACTCGGGGACTGACATGCAAACTCGTGGAACCGATTTTGGTAATAAGTTAACCAGAGTTTGCATTGTAATCTTGTAGTACCGACATAGATTGTGAGACCGATTTTGTAATGGACATACACAGAGAGATTATAATCCCATCTCGTGAGACCGAGATCCCTATCGGTGAAACCTATTTGCCTAGGGTTTCAGGGGCTATGACATTTGAACTCGGTGGCGCTGATAGAAAGAATCGGTAGGACCGATTTGACTTTAGGTTTAGGTCATATGTGGATGTGGGAAAGTAGTTGAGGGTTTTTGAGCATATCACTAAGCACTGTGGAGCAAGAAACTCATTACAACACCTCATCCCTTCTTGATAGTATTGGCTTTTCCTATAGACTCAATGTGATCTTGGATCACTAAATATAAAATGAAGAGTCTTGATCTTGAAGCTTGAGCCAACTTTGTCCTTAGCATCTTGAAGGGGTTCCACATCATTTAGTCCATGCCACTCCATTGTTGAACTTATTCAAACATACTAGATAAAAGTGCTAGTCCAACGAGAGGTATGTTGACATTAATTACCAAAACCACCTAGGGAGCACTTTTGCTTTCATTGGCCCGCCAATGGGAGCCTTCGAGGACGCCAAGGTGAGGGCAGCCCGACGCCAGCTCGAAAGACGCGAAGCGTCCGCCATGGAGATGACGGAGCCCAATGATTTAACTGATGGAAAGGAGGCTACGGTGCACCTGCACTGGCGCGCCAAATGTCGGTGGGGTTCCGCAAACCCTTGAGGTTCAACATCGGGTGCTGCTAAGTCTTTCCTCCTACCGATCTACGCCTAGCACGTGAAGATCTCATGATGAACTCGGATTTAACTCGCAACACGTAGAGACACGAGGTTTATATGGTTCGGGCCACCATTGTGGTGTAATACCCACCCAAAGGTGGTGGTGGTGGATTGCCTTCAATGATGATGAATAAGACAAGGGAAGAACAGCCTCCGAGGTTGAGGTGTTCTTGTGGCTAGGCTCTCGATCGGGTTGGATCAAGCTAAGATGAGATGCCTCTACTATGGTGGCTAGCCCTACTTATATAGGCCATGGTCCTCTCTCAAATATCGAGCGGGAAGGAGCCAACAACGGCGGGCAATTTGAGGGGGACAGCTAGTACAAGCTATCCCGACAAAAGCGGTCTTCGCATACAAAGCTCCTGGCGACGCCTGCCTTGGCATCCACGATGACCTCCGCCTGTCAGCCCTCCGGTCTTGGTCTCATTGCACCAATATAGCAACCTTTGCCTCGATGCCTGGTATTTCGGCCTACCTGGCCTCCTTAGCACCAAAGAGGAAATATGACGATGCGCTACTGGCGCCTCTCGCCTGGCTCGTGTCGCAAGGCCATGGCTCACGCCACGAGAGCCTCGGAGGTTTTGCCTCGCCATATCATCCGCCTCGCGAGCCTCGCCTTAAGCTACTCCCAGGAGGTCTTGCATCGCTCACCGAGGCTTGGACCTCACGAGGTCTTGGATGCCTTGTTGATAAAGATGGACGACGGCTCCGGGGCTTAGCCACTGTGGGCCGCAGTGTGCAAGTCTGGGACCCCTGCCCGAGAACACCCCACATAGGATTTTGAAAAGTAGGTCCAGGTGGATATTTTGCTCCATTCCTTTCAACAAAATGCATGAATAATTGAATAGTAGAGTGCCATAGGAAAATTTCCTATTGCTATGTTTGTCCGTTGAACCAAAATATCCCTAATGGATCGACATGAATGTAGAGTAATAAGTGATGCGACAAGTGTACAACCTCTTTGCAGAGCTGTGTCGACCTCAAAGATCATTGGGTTGGTCGCTGAAAAGTTGAGGGAGAGGTGGCCGAGGTGTGGAGGAAGATCTCGAGGAATCAGAGGCGCCTGTGGCAATCGCTTATTGTGATGGATCATTTCGTCTGGAGCCTCCGTGAGCCGTAAGACGCCGAGGATGAAGCACAAGACAAACATAGTTAATCTCAAGTGGGATTCTAATAGCATCTCCTATAGATGATGTAAATACATTACCACAAAGTGATAGATTTATTTAGCATGATTGGTTTGTCGCCAATATTTGGCTAGCCAAATGTTGAATTGCTAAATACCAAGACTTGCCAAATATTGGCAACTTTATGTGAGATAGGCAAGACAACTCGTAACCAACCAAGTAGTAGCAAATATTTGGCACAATGCCAAACATTGGCATGCCTATTTTTGGCACCAAACCAATTATGCTCAGAAATATTTACATAACCAAAAACCAATTGACCACTACAACAGATGAGGTAAAACTGTTGACTGAACTTAACTAACTAAACTGAAATTTACTATGGAATATGAATGTTATCACAAACCGAAGAATGGTAGCAGAGAGGCACTATGTAGTTTAGGAGGGCATGTAGTTCATCTTCAACCTGCAACCCCGAGACGCCAGCCACCACCGGCCAAACCACACTCATCACCTCCGCCTGCATGAAACAACTCCCATCACGGTCACGCCTCACGCCTCAAACAACTCCCACCGCCGCCTCGCCAGCTCTCTAGCCCTCACGCCAAGCTTTTCTCTCATGCGATCCCCACCACCGCCCCACCACTGCATTCTCCCACCATCGCACCACCGCCCCACCCGAACCCTAAGATAGATAGGTACTTCTGCTAGCCCTCCCCGCCAGCAGTGGTTCTTCCTTAACTCCGCGAGCCACCCACCTCGAAAATCGATCACCAAAAGTCGATTCAACACTCAAGTGTAGCTAAATGGAGTGGAGCAACAACACGAGCGAGGGGAGAGCAAAGAACAGCATGAGCGAGTAGAGCCGGAGCAGCAGAGCACGAGTGAGAGCCGAGCAGCAACAACAGATCCGCTGGTATGGACACCGCCGCCAAGGGGCCTCGTGACCGGAGAGCTGGCTGAGATGTCGCCATGCAAGGCTGGCCGAGGTAGCTGGCCCATGGGGTGCGAGAGAGCACCATCGGCGCCTGGAGGTCGAAGTTAAGGAGAAGGTGTGATGCGATGAGTGTACAACCCTTTGGTGGCGCTGTAGGCCTCGGCTCTGGCCCGAGGAGTCGGTGAGGATGTTGTTCCGTGGGAGTAGGTTAAGGCGGCGCTGTGGGATGGAGTAGCCGCGATAGACAAGGCGATCATCGGAGTAGCTCCTTGGAGGTGGAGGACGGGAGGCTGAACCAAGGGACGACGAGATGGACGACGGATCCTCACCGGGAGGTGTATGAGGGACGCCGAGTTGCGGTGGACGACGCTGTCGGGAAGAGGCTCCGGTCAAGTGCAGAGGTGGCGGACGGAGGAGGGTGGGGTTTTGGGTGGAGCGAGAGGTTGTGGCGGCTCGATTTAAAATGGCTAAAAGGAGGCGATGGGAGGGGGAACATGACTTAGGGACGGTTGTGTCAAAAATGTAGGGTTTGTTACAAAATTACCCCCACCGATTTGAACTAGCGCCCTTTGGCTCGTGGTTAGAAGGGGATTTCTATGTCGGGATTTGGCAGTGGAGGGAGTTTTCACGCCATTGTAATTTCGGATAGCAAGGCACGGTTGTGAAGGCGCCAGCTTTGGGAGCACGATATCTAAATTTTCGGATATAACAAGGCGCTGGTTGAATTTTAGGGACAAGCCTAACGTAATATTGTACTTGTACGCGCAAATCAATTCGCACTTCCTCAACAAAAAAAATAAAACTATTCACACCACACAAAGAGAGAGTCTTGTCCCGCTTTACTATACAAATGTTATTCAGTTATCCTCCTTCCATATATAGGGCCTAATGCCGAGGCTAACTTGACAAAATATTAGAGCAATAATATATGACATGCAACTTACACAAAGCACACCGTTAAATTCTGTGTGAAAGGAGCTTAATGATATAATTTTCACATTGTGCATGTCATATACTATTAATCTTGTCAATAGTCAAAGGTGGTCTTAAAAACGCATTAGGCCCTATATAGATGGAAGAAGGGAGTATGAATCCATGTTATGTCCAATTAAATATTTTACCGGGTTTATAATGCATGTAACCTACTCATACCAACATTTTAGTGCATTCCAAATGTCTATACTACCGCCATAATTCAACTAAATTTGAATTCGTTTATTTCAATAAGAATCTAAATCATGATTGTTGCCAACTTCAACCGTAATTCGTGTATTACCTTAACAACACACCACATGATTACTATAGAGATAGATATGAACTATGTGTACTATATGAACTCGAATTGAATTATTTGAATACACTTGATGTTGATTCCATATAATAGTACATTTGATGTACTAACTATATATTCATAATCTAAACCATGTTCCATATGCATAATCGTGTTTATCACACAAAGTATAGTGCCCCGCCTCTACATTATGACAAGTATATTTTGCCCTCGAGCTCTAAAAAGCCACATATTAGCCCAAATTATAATCAATGTTCTACATTATGATATCTTGTTCAAGTATCCGTATCCACTTTTTTATAATGAATTATGATCTCTGCTCGCTTTTTACACCTTCACGATCCTCTTCTCTTTGTAGCTAGCTAGCACTAACTTTCTATCGCATGCACATGCCCGCCTCTCACCCCCTCCTCAGGCCCCCTCCATCGCAGATGTTCGTTATTTCTCTTAGGTCGCTCACCATGTGTGTAAGCCCCTGCTCCTTCTTTCCGCACACACCGGTCGATATACCTCTCAGCCAAGTGTGCCTACCACAAACACATACGCCCCTCTACTCTTTTCACCGTCCCATGCCCCCTATGTCCAATACGGTTCCACGCAGGTGCACACTCCGCCCCTCTTTCATCGATCTCATACTGCACACCCTCGACATGGTAGGCCTCTCACACCACCTCTTAGCCGCACCCTCTCCCCTTGTCTGCCCTCCGACCTTATTTGCTTCTAACACATGCATACATGTATACGCATCGATCTCCCTACATATAGCCAGTCGACTATAATTGCTTTCCCCACGCACCGGCTGCACTTACCTCACTAGTTATGTCTCCCTATCTCTGACACATGATAGTTGATCTTCCTATGTAGTTACGTATGCATCACCATATCGCCTCCCTCATCATCCTTGCATACCTCCCCACCCGCCTCTCACACGCACGCAGCATAGATGCATGCATATCCCTAATTCTCTTATTGATATTGCACTGCATTCTCCATTTGTCTAGCATGCCTCTCCACCATTTGTGAGACGCCACTCCACCACCAACCCTCCGACACTCTACCTTTGTCTTTCTCCCAACCTTATTCCTCTACATATATCCATGGATGCCGTCAATCTCCTCAATACATAGCTAGGTCTCTCTCTCCTCTCCACACATATACTAGTCGATCTACCTCTCTATAGTTAGGTTTTGCCCCCTCCCCCCCCACACACACACCGATAGTCGAACATTGTAGGTAGGTATCCATGCCATGCATAAAACTGCACCCCTCCCTCTCAAATTCCAGAGGCCAGCCGCCCAGATCTTTGACGTGGGCAATACAAATTGATGGCACTCTTTATCGATCAGCATCCACACACTTCATCCCTGTTTTCGATTCTATCGATATCTCACGCCAATGATCCCTCCACTCTCTTCTCGTGGATCGCCCTCTATATATGATATATCCATGACTGTTTCACACACATTACATATACGTTTTGTTTGAGATATCATTGACACATTGCCTCTGCTTCGACAAACCATCTCTTCACACCCACCCACGCACGCACTCGCACTCTAAAGAAGAGGTGCATGTAGGACGACGACCACGCCTCGCTGCTCCGCCACACCTGCTGGTACACGGTGGAGTTCGCTTCAGATGAAAAGGCAGCCCACGGATAATTTGACGGTGTAGCGTGTTGTTTACTGGGAGGGTCGGGTACCACGCCTAGACGGAACAAAGTTCTACTTGACGCGTTAGTATTAAATAAAGTTATATATTCCTCAATGGCACGCATGTAATAAAAACTATTGCCGCGGCGGAAATGGAAAAATCTGCCCACTATATACAATGGAGCCTGCCTGCCGGGTTTCTCTCGTCACACCATCTCAACAAGGCGGCGTGGCCTCTCTCTCACCATTGGTCGCTGATCCGCCGCATCCCGCCCTCACGGGCGGAAAGGGAGGATGTGCATCGCTTCTCCATTCGATGGCGTTGAGGTAGCACGCCCCGATCGCGATACTTCACCGCCTTCTCCACCAAGCTCCAGCCTGTAGGGCTTTCGCCACTTGCTCGCGCCATAGTATGGGCAGATCTCGCCGCCGCGCCCTAGTAACATCCCGACACCTCGTGCATGCTTCCTCCGCCTTGCTCCATCGCCCATCTTACCACGTTGTTGCATGTGGATCTTCTTTAGTTGTTTGTTTAAAACGCTTCGCCGATTTACTTTCCATCTTGCAATCTGTCCTCAAACCATTTTTGATAAACCACCATGCTACTATCTTTCCCTTATTACATGGAATATGCTTCTTTGTCGGCGATGTGTCTTCGACTCGTGTTATTGGGCAGTAATTGTTTTTCTACCTCCTTTTGCAAACAGGGCTATCCATTTCACTCGTTATTATTATGAATCTTTTGGTGAACTACAAATCACTTTTTCTTAAGAGTGTTTTGTCAGGCCCGCCAAAAAGTCACATCGGCAACGCTTTTACTTCAGGACCGAAGGGAGATTAGTTTTGCTATGCTCCTCATCCAACTCAGGCCTAATCTTTCCAACAAGTATTTAGTCCTAAAGAGAGATCATAGAGGTGATCGACTTCGCTTGTGTGTGTTATGTTTCATCATCTAGTTCCACTATTATTGTAATCACACCGACGGATGTCTTTGCAAATGTGGATGGTCACTCGATTTTAGTGGAGCACACAAATGATCGGATTGTGGTGTCCTCCATACACCTCTTTTTGGCTACAGCTGGGTGAAACTAGCTGCCAAGCAATGAACACCGCCTGTGAAATGGAGCCATGCCACTAACAACATCGATCAATTATATATTTTTCTTTATTTGTACACCTTCTCACAACTTTGTCTTCGGGCCAGATGTGAATATTGGTGCTGATCATGAACCATTGAGATGCATTAGCAGCCATGGTAGTTTCATTTGTACTTGATGGAATGTTGTAACGAGATAATCTTGAGGCAAGAGGACACATGAATCCTAAGTCGAAACCTTTTTTTCCCAATGGAACCAAAGTTGAAACCTTCATAGCATCATAGTACAATTTCATTAAATTATGCGATATATAAAAAAATCCTCAAGGATTGATAGCAATGCCGTAAACAATTCAACTTTGTTTCACGACATGTGGACATCCTTCATCCGCTCCACCTACCATGCAAGAATATTGAGTGCACAATCGCAGGGAAAGATTCACCCAAGCTGTAACCACAAGAGTAATGACTAGTGAGCAACAAATCACCGAGCCCCACCTTTGCCACAGAAGTTGCTCAGCTTGACCGCTTTTTCATCGAACTACTCAACTTTTGTTCAAAAGCGAAATGGCTGGCCGAGAGAGGGTTGAACTTCATCGGTTAGTGTGCATTCGCATGAAGTAACCATCATTTCTCTATTCCTTGAACTACCGGTATCCCATATTCCTAGTAATAAGTTGCTCAGTGAAGCAACCATCACTTCACCTTCCCCATAGTAAGTACTAGTACCTCGCTTTTTTTACTCTAGAAACAACCACACACCTAATATTGGATGGTAGCAAAGACAAAGAATCAATCAAAATTGAAACCAACCAATGAACTACTACTAATGGTGAGCGTCATAGTATCATGTAATTCGTCCTGTCCATGTATATAGGGCTTAATGCGCTTTTCCGAGACTAACTTTGGCCCTATTTGGATCCATGGGTTAGAGTTAGTTTGAGCTAGTTGGGGCTCAAATAGCCCTAAAGTATCCAAGCATGAGGGTTAAATTGGAGCAAGTTGCACCGAACCCACCAAAAAAACTGTCCTACCCAAGAGGTGCTAATTGGAGATAGTTCTCATTGGGCCCACTGAAAAATCACTTTTCTCTCTCGATCAAGTACATTTATTGTCAATCTAACCCTGTCACCCAAACACCTCTTTGGCTACGTTAGTTCAGGGTTAGTCATGAGTTAGCCTAACCTCTAGCTAAGTTAGAGTATCCAAACAGAGCAGATAGGACATGCAAGTTGCTCAAAGCATACAACAAATTCAAGGTGAAAGGATATTTTTAATGTAACGTGAAAGGATCATTGAATGATATAATTTTCAAATTATATCAAATCTTATCCATAGTCAAAGGCATCCTCAAGAATACATTAGGCCCTATATAAAATCTTATCAATAGTCACAACCAAGTGTTACTACTACACCAAACAAGTTCAAACGAGAAACTAGACCAACTCAAGGCACGACGCCACTATCTCGCTTTGGTCCGCTTTCAAAGCGCCTCTTCTTTGCATAACAATAGAGTACAGTAATTTTTTAGAATGCTCTTGGCATGTCGCTAACATGTGATGAGTTAACCGACCCAATAGACGGCAAAACGCCAGCCCGCCGTGACTTTGAGAGAGACGAGGAGCGAAGCTTATACGGGCTGCTGGATTACTATAGCTAGGTGTCGCACGGAGGCCAAGAAATATGGTGATAGCGTGATTAGCCATGTAGTATGATGTAACTACACCGGGCTATCGGTTTCATACTCTTCCGTTCATCGTGGAGATGATTGGTTGATTTTATATCACGAATAATATAAAATACTATGAGTGCAAACGCCCACCACGAGGTTCCTCGCCTTCTTTGCCGTCGAATCTATGTTCTTCCACTTTTTTTTTACATGAGTTTTGTTCATCCTTTGCCAACACGCAGAACTCGCAGAATTCACAAGCTTGCTTACTACGCCTTTACTCGCTTAACGCTGCGGCGCGGTGGCTCGCAGCAGACGAGGAGAAACTTTTGCTTACAAGTGGTGGACGGTAGCGCTCATTGGTGTCGATTGCCAACAGTTCATTCACTTCCGAAGAGGCTAAGAGCCGCGCAAGGTCACCTATAAGGCTGGTCATAGTGAGTAAGAGCATGGTTAATAATATAGCCAGCTGCTGGCTATATGAACATGCCATGTCATCTAAAGTTAGCATTATTAACTAGTCATACAAGAGAGCTGGCTATAAGATTGGCTATAAGTTCATAACTTCTCAACCTCTCTATCGCTCCTCCCATTAAATGTCATGAGCCACCGCTTGTAAGCAAAGCCTCGTCAAAGCCATCACGCACGCATTGGCGAGGGAGGAGGTAGTAAGAAAGCTTCTCGTTGTTCTCATGAGTTGACGGACACATCAAAGTTATTTAGTATGTACTCTCCAAAAAGGGCTGGCCATGTCATGGCTACCATCCCGCGTCCGTCGCTGAGTACGCACTATTCACGTGCCATCGAGGAGAAAAAATATTGTGTAGTAGGTGCCATCAAAGTGCACGACTTAGTTACGCATCGCTTATCTAATTATCTCCATTTTCTTGCATGACACGCGCACCTTGATGCTAGATGTCTCGCGGTTGGCAAAAGGATGAACAAAGCTCACGAAAAAAGAGTGGAAGAACATGGATTCTCGACGCACCGAAGGACCAAGGAACCTCGGTGGAGCGTTCAAGGAACCTTGCGTGTTTCGCTTTTGCTGCCCGCCCACCTATAAACAAATAAAAGAACATGAACTCTTCGCTAACCACTAGAGACGATACATCAGGATGCTGTTGAAGATATTTTATAGTTTATATTGATAACTACGAAGAAGCCACGCATGTACATGACGATGCAGCCACGCATGTACACACGCCAACGCACTAACTCATGCCGATCCAACTCATGCACATACGCCGCACAACATGGAGCACACAACGACGTGACACAACACATGCATGACACATGCATCACACACTGGGCTGCATGGAGGTGTGCGCCATCTCACGGTGACGTCGGTTCGCCGTACACGGCGGCTCGTACACAATGGCGCCTACACATCTCTTGTACTGCTTGCCGTTGCTCAACGACTAGTCGAGACGAAGACGGCCGCAACCTCGGCCTTAGATCTAGAACCGATGGAAAGCAAGCACGCTGCACGCACACACGCAGCACGCACGGAGTGCCCATGACATGGTGCGTCCCCATTCGCCTCCACTCTTGCCGCACACGTTGTTCATGAAGGCGTGCATGCCTAATGATGATGTGGGTGAGATCTTCTAGGACTCCGATGATGACGAGGAAAATTATGAGACTACCCATTGTGGGAGTAACATAGGTAGTAACATCACACATATCTAGATAAATTAGATGATGTGGCAAGAAATAAATGAAGAAAGAGAGGAAAGTAGTAGCATAGCAAGGCAAGATGTGTCTATAGCCTAATAAATGCGTAACATCACACATATCAAGGCAAGATGTGTTTATAGCCTAATAAATGAAGTGTTGCATGTTACCACGATATAAAATTATAGAGGTAGTAATATAGACTAGTAACATGAGCATGTTACTAGTCTATGTTACTACCCATTGTGGCTAGTCCGAGGGGGGTCTCAACAGGTTCCTCGACTCGGCCCTCTTGCATCACGGTGGTCGAGCCATCATTATTTATCTTCGCTTGAGCTGGCATTTGTCGATGGGCCTGGAGTTGAGCTAGTATGGCAAAGGCCGGGTCCAAAGTAATAGAAGTAGCACAAAAACATTTTTTAGTGTAGGGTTTTCCTTGCTCAAGCCTGCCTACTAGAATCGCCAGCTTGAAAGGAAAAGTGAATGAAAACATAGGAATTGGAAAGTTTCCTATGGTACTACTTTTCATGAATTTGGTGCAAAGGAATGGAGCAAAGGAAAATCGAGGATTTGTTCCTTTAGTGTCTCCTTGAAAGAAAAACCATAGGAATTCTAATTTCCACTTCTCCCCTTTTCATATTCCTATTCATCAAGACAAGACTAAGAGATAGTAGCATAATAGCATTATAACGACATTTTCTTGTGGTTTGACTTAATCTCACCATGCTTTTTTGCATCCTCGTGATCTTCCAATTGTTGTGAATCAGACACCCAGATTCAAGGCGTAAATCCTGTGTTTTAAATTCTCTGCTTTGCACGGCATTCCTATCCTATTCCGTCTATTTCCTATCCCTCGCATTGTTAGAATCCTCAAATTCAAACAAGCCCTTACTCAATTACTTCTTACAGATATGTGTCAAAGAAAACCTTGTGTGGTTTGTCCCGCTTCCAGGGCGCTGTGTTCCACCCTCAGCTCAGCTTGTACCAACGATAGAAGGGTTCACCAAGCAGGATCCGCTCCAGACTGCCTTTTCCGCCTCAGATCTTCTTCCCCGCACGGCAGCCACGATAACTGCATTACCATCATCAACTGAGCAGATGACCTTGAGGACTACACGGTCCGCAAGAGAGGTCACACTCTTCGGTTCGCACGCTATGCGCCGCTAATATGATGACATGCTACATTATCGCCGTGTTCACCTATTAGACTCCGAGTCAGTCCAAACTAATGCTGAAAGTTGAGTTTTAAATGGTTGTGGGTACATATGGGGCAGCAATCAAGCATTATTTGTCTACTATCCGTTAATCTCGTGTCTACTATGAGTTTCATGTTGGGTCAAACAAACATTAAAGGAGCCATTATCTGTATTTTTTAACTAAAGCTATTATCCTCGCTATCATTGGTTTTGGGTCTATCCACGCTGCTACCATCACTCGGATTTGTGCATGCACCTTACATAATCTCACTATGTTTTATTCCTATGCATGCCGCTTATTGTACACAATGGAACTGATCATGTAGAGCAAAAGAGACGAGCCTTGCGTGGCAATAAAATTTCATGCGACGCTGCTCCATGGTGGGCGAAAGGCAGCCCCCTCCACCCATTTCGGATTGTAATCAAGAGGAAGATAACTGCTCGAGGGGATTCGTAGGAGAAGACCACCCTATTTACCCCATGAGGTCTTCGCCTAACTTGGCATGCCGATGTTGGTAATATCATGCATATGGTGCCTTGCATTGCTTACTATATACATTAAAGATGTCATCCGCTTAGTTTAGACATGCTTTGTGTCAATGCCATCTGCTTTTGTTTCTTTATCGATATGTGAATCATGCAATGCCATCTTGTCTAGCCAGCATCATATATGTGAATTTTGCAATGCCACCCTGGTTAGCCACCATCTTATATGTGAATTATATCATGCCATCATTTTTTATTATGTGTTAAATTTGTCAACAATTTTAGTACATTCAATTACTCTTCCTGCATCAGCCATTCGGCACGGTCATGGAAAAATCTGGAGGGAAACAAGGTCTTCAGAGCGATAATGCTATCCGACGGCATGTCTTGTTGGTTACCAATAGCTCCTCGAGGAGGATTCAAAGACAGATGACCAATCATATTTCCCGAGGTGCATGCCCTAACTTCAGGGTTATGTTACTCATATCATGCGATGGTATCTTGCATTGCTATGTCATTTGCTTAGTTTAGACATGCTTTGTGTGAATGCCACCGCTTAGTGTCTAATTACCATATATGTGAATTATGCAATGCCATCTTGTTGCAAGACATTATATATGTGAATTATGCAATGTTATCTTGTTGCAAGGCATTATGTATGTGAATTATGCAATGCCATGTTGTTTAGGCAAGGCCATATATGTGAATTA
>JAHIAM010000317.1:0-58142 GCA_021605205.1 Aegilops longissima
ACCTTCCTGCGCCTCCAACTCTTGCTCCAGCGCGCCTGGCGGTCCGGCGCTTCTTGAGCTTGGCGTCTCGAGTCCTTGTGGCCGCCTCGCGAGCTTTCATGTCCCCTCTTGCTCTTGGCGGCGGGCCTCCTTAGTGAGCTGGTCCCGCAAGCTCTACAGCTCGCTCTCCAGTGCCTTGCAGCGACCTCGGACATCGGATACCTCCCCCAAGGCGGCGTCGTGAACAGCCTTCGCCTCGAGGACAACCTGCTTCTCCTCGTCGCAAGCCGTCGAGGCCTGAACCAGCGCCGCCCGAATCAAAGCATCGGGCAGAATCCAGCGAAGCCAGCTCAAGCGCCCGGCCACTAGCGAGGTGGCGCCCGAAGATCTGCGCAGCGGTCGAGTTCAGCCCAGCAGCACGATCCGGGGCAGTGGGAGAATTGAGAGAATAGCGATTGGTGGAGTAGGAGGAGAAGCGGCGGCGTGACCCACAGTATCTGGCGGGGCGGCTGCGCTAGCTGCGTGGTGGCGGCACCGAGCAAGGGCACCTCGAGTCGCTTGGGCCATGGGGCTGAGCTTCGCCCGGCCGGCTCAGCCCGAGCCTCGCAGAGGCGGCCGGGCGAGGAGGCCAGCGCCTCGCGGTCACCTCCTTCCGGGTAGAGAGTGCTGCCGGGACGGAACCTCGGGAGATCCCAAACTTCTTAGCCACCTTGCCAGCCTAGCCAAGAATCTGAGGCGTCAAGTCTCGTGGCAAAACAAGGAATAAAGCGGGAATCAAGCACTTGCTGGTGCGGCCTTTCATGGCTCGAGCAATCTCGGCCATACTTGAAGCCCGAAAGCGGCTGCAGGATCAGCCTCAGGGCTCGGGGAGCAAAAGCGCGTCTGCGGATCGCCTCGGGGGCAGGCGGACCCAGAGGACCAGCCAGGTCCTGTCCTTCTTCCGGGATCGAGGCAAGCTCCGCCGCCCGCTTCGTCGTCATCCTCGTCGTCGTCGCTCGTGGCGGAGGCTCACAGGACCTGCGCCATGGGAGGGGCTTCTCGACTCTCCGTCGGTCGCCTCGAGTCGAGGCCCTTCTTCGCTCCTCTTCCCCCTCCTCTTTGCTTTGGATTCCGGAGGAACCGTCCACAAATCGCCCGAGCACGCGGATCCTCGGGAACCTCCATGAGCATGGGCCGTCCCGTTGAAGGCGGGCATGGATTCAACACTGCTCCCAATCCTCTCGGAGGAGCAGGGGCCAGAGGCGCCCTCCAACCTCGCCCGTCGCCCCGAGCCAAGATTGGAGGACCGCGGCCAGATCTTCGTCGGCCAAGACCAGGGGGCTCGGCGGGGCCTCCACAGTGAGCGGAGTGCTTGCAGCGGGCCAGGCTGGTGCTCGGGAACTCCCTCGGGAAGCGATGCAGTCGGCCAGCGTCCGTCGCCATGTTGACCCGGCCTCAGTTCGCGTCCATCTTCTCCAACACCGGCCTCGCGGGGTCCCGAGACTCCTGTGAGACCAATCGTCGAGCTCGTGGGGTGCTCCGTGGGCGGGATCAGCCGAGGTGGATCGCCCAACATCTACCATGACCCACTTGCTCTGAAGCCCTCAATCCTCTTCCGGGATTCGGGATGGCGTTGGAGCTACCATGCGACAAAGCTTCGCGCCTGTGAGATGGGACCATGAGAGGTCGGAGGAAGAAGTAGTGGCGCCAGCAAGGCTGAGGCTGCACCCAGCGTGAGCCTCACGATGAAAATGGCGAAGATCGCGAGAAGGAGAAACGAGTTGGGGTGGAGGTCACGAGCTTGTAGCATATGACGGAGGACAAGAAGAAAAACTTCGGAAAAGGAGGCACAGGACCAGCAGCAATGGTGCTTACAAAGAAGCGGATAGAAGGTGCTCCCTTGGCCCTCGGGAAGGCGGGCCGACCTTGAACACCCGCCCGTCGATGCCTTGTCGCCACCATCTGGCGCACCAGGCAAAACTCGCCTCCTACGTTCCAGGCCGAGTCAAAAGTGATACCAAGCTCAGTGGGAGTGCAGCGCCATGTATTTCTAAAGTAGCCTTGATGAAGTAGATCTGGAAATTTGGAGGCAGGAAAGGAAAGGCGCAAGGAAGGGGATCTGGCGATGTAGGAGAAAGCAAAGGAAGCAAAGCCTAGCGGATGCAGCTCCTTTGTCGACTCATGTGATTGCTAAAACCCACGTCCAATCAACCGCCAGCAGTGCCAAAAACATGAGCTGTTAGACCCAGCGGTAACCGCTTTGCCTCTTCGCTCCTCTGCTCGGCTAAGTCGAGGCGCCTTGGGCAGGAGGCTCTGTCGGCGTGCAGGAGCAGGGGTCCCCAGGACTTGCCTGCCTCCGGCCTGGTAGCGGCTCAAGGGGCCCGGCCACGGCCCATCTTCATCAGCATAGCTCAAGACCCTCGCGAGGGCAAGCCTCGCAAAGCCCGAGACTGACGAGGAGCTTCCTCGGCCTGCAGCCTCGTCCCGGTGGCTCGCTGAAGGCGGAGAGATCAAGCGGGGTACCTCACGATGTCGGGACCCGATTCAAGTCACATTGATCTAGCGGTAACACCTCCTTATCACTTTGCGGCCTCACATACGGTATTCCACAGGTGTCGCCTTACCATGGCCGGGACCGTTTGTGCCTTTAGGCTCATGTATATAGTGATGTCGCTAGCATCCATATGATGAGAACCGGGCCGACATGGCTAGTCATGGACCAAAGCGGCACTAACCCATGGGGACGAGGCATACATGAATCAACTTGAGCATGTCGGTCAACAGCGTGTGAATCCGGGCTGTAACCTTTGGGCTATGAGGACTCAGGAACCGAGGGCATGCTTGAGCTAAGCGGGACTCGGATGTCACGCGTGACATTTCCCGAAGAACAGAACCAGAGCAGTGAAACACATACCCGACCGATCAAGCGTCTGGCGGTAGTCTTTGGGCTAGCGAGACTCAGTGAAGCAAGACTGTGGCGGACTACTATGGCTCATGGAAGCACTAGACTACATTTCCCCATAAGAGAGGCTGCCAGGATAGACAACTAGATTGTCCGGATCCCACATACCAAACATTTCAATCATACACACAATATACCGATATGTGTAAATACAACATGGCATCACAACATAACTCTCGACTCGAGTAGATTATTCAATAGGCTCGAGGAGGCGAGATATTACAAACATGGGTCTCATGACTCAACATTGAACATACAAGACAAAGCACAAGCTGAAGCTTAACATGTGCAGTCTGAGACATCTACAAATGAAAAAAGGTGAGAAGCGACTATCTACCAGATCTGCAGGGGCACAAGATCGTGGGAGGTATCAAGCTAAGCGTTGAAGTCCACAGCGGAATCACTAAGCGAGGCGAAGTCTCTCGCAAAACATAAATTAAGCAAGCGTGAGTACAAATGTACTAAGCAAGACTTATCGAACTAGCTACATATGCATCGATTATCAATAAAGGGGGTGGTGGAGTTTGTTGCAGCAAGCCAGCTTTGACTTCGGTGGCTATCTGAACTACAGCGCAAGTAACTCTTTTGAGGTGGCGCTGCACGAGTCCACATATTCACCATATCAATACACCACTATGGATCTGCTCCGTATCCCTACGAGAATGCCATCCATAGCACTCACG
The DNA here is from genome assembly GCA_021605205.1 of Aegilops longissima. Lineage (NCBI taxonomy): Eukaryota > Viridiplantae > Streptophyta > Magnoliopsida > Poales > Poaceae > Aegilops > Aegilops longissima. The sequence continues at coordinate 3,604 of JAHIAM010000317.1, forward strand.
CTATCTTGCGCATTTTAGAGTATCCACTTTCACTTGTCTATGAACTATGCAAGGGGTCCAAGTTTCCATATCGAGGAATCCGGCTATTGAATAGATAATGATAACCTGGGGTGTACCTCTTCACACGCTCTCGCCACTTACCACCATGTACCGTCATGTACCTCGGCAACCTTCAGCGGAAGCTTTGGCGAGGAGGCAGCCCGACCTGACTAACCACACAAGTCTCTAGTCAGGTTTATCGCCTATTGGGTTCCATCCATGAGGAGATCCGGCAGGGGTGTCGCTCCATGACCCCAAGCGATGTGTCTGAGGTTCCAAGCCCACCAAGCAGGCGCTTGGTCTGCCCGACCACAGTGCCTAGTCATCCCAAGCCCACATGCACGGGTGCCACAGTAGACTACTAACACAACCTACAAACACGAAACTAGTTGCAACTCACAGGCCAGAGCTCGAGGTTGATTAATAAGTCGAGAGGGGCGAGTTACGGAACAATGTGTGGTAGTAGCTGTTCATGGATCACAAACACGAACTCAGTTCACGAGGGCGGCTGCAATGAGACAACCCACCATGTACTCCTACATGGCCTCTCACCCTACCTTTACCAAATCGTGTTCACACTTAGCTCTCAGCAGTGGGACATGTTCACACCTCCGACTCATCACCGATGAATCAGACTGACTCAACTCTAAGCGATGGCAGGCATGACAAACAAGAATGAATGAGTAGGCACATCGAGGCTCAAACAACTCATACTCGTGCTAGTGGGTTTCATCTATTTCTGATGGCAATGACAGGTCATGCGAGAGGATAAAGGGTTCAACTACATGCAGCAAGTGAGATGAATCGTTGTTGTCCTAATGCGGTAAAGAAGCGAGGAACAAGAGAGTGGGATTGTATCGGAATGAACAAAGGGGTTTTGCTTGCACAGCACTTCCAAAGATAATATAGCTCTTCATCGGTGTCATCTATCTCATCGTCGAAACCACGTCTATCGAGAGGAACAACCAGACAAACAAGAAGAAACACAATCAATGCAATGCACAAACAAATGAATGACATGTCATGTTAAGGAACTGAATTGACCTAATGCCTTGATAAGCCAAGTTAATTGAAGTGGAATTCAAATAAGGTTAAACTCCAACTCCAAATGCTAGTTCATAAATTGCCCTAATCATGATTCATCCTATTCGATGAGGTTAACTTGTTCAATCATGCATGAAAGTTATGCGAGATGGATAGATTGGATTTTTGATCATTTTCATATATAATTTATTTCATTTGGGTTATGATTGAATTTATATGAATTTTAGAAGTTTAGGGCATTTTGAAATTTCTGAATTAAATTAAATCGAGAAAATAGCTTATTGCGTCGACATGACATAACTTCTGCGGTTAGCAGTCAATGAGCTGCCTTGGTCAAACTGACCAGTGGGACCAGCATGTCGATGTGAGGGGGCAGGAAAAGAGGTGACTGTGGGGCCAGTCAGCGTTGGCGTGGCATGGTCAAGCTGATGTGTGGGGCGGCCGTGTTAATCTAAACTAAGCAGAAAATAATTCAGGTTAGTTAAGCCATGGGGCCCACTAGTCGGTGGCTCTAGGGTTGATTAGTTGGATCATTAGCACTAATTAAGCATGCCACATCATCACCACGGCGTGTAGCGCCGCGACCAAATCATGGCGGAGGCCGTCGGACTTCGCTTCTGAGGCCCGGTTTGAAGAGCCACTTGCACCTACATGCTCCGGGGTAGCGCATCAATGGAGCAAACAACGGGCGGGGGTTGCGGAGTCGATCCCAGCGAGCTTCGGTTGCGGCCGCGGAGTTGGTGTGGAGTGCGGGCAGCGTTGCGGTGTCGCGAGCAAGCGGTGAGCGCTTGTGGTGGCCCTCGTGATGCGGTGAAATCGTTGGTCGCATGCGAGACCAAATGGTCACCGAGCATCACGATGGCGGCTTGGCAGTGGCGCGTTCGGTTGAGCGGCGGCGATAGCTCTGGCACGAGGAAAAAGCGAAGAGGGGAGCGGGAAGCGGGGCTCAGGCGGATCCAGCGAAGGCGGCGAGGCGGGGAAAGGCTGGGCTCGCGAATCCCAGCAAGTCCGCCAGTGATCGGAAGAGTTGAAGAAGAGGTTGGGGGCGATCTGCGGGGCTTCAGGAGGGCTGGCTCCGTGGGGGAGGAGGCGGGGTGGCGGAGCTCGAGCTCTGGCGGTGAGGAGCTTGGTGGGCCTTGGCGGTGGGCCAGGCTGACAGGTCGCTTCGGGAAGAAGCGAGAGGGGAGGCGAGAGCTGCGAGGAGGGAGAAGTCACGGAGGGTCGAGGAAGTGCGTGGCGGTGCAGGGAGGGGCAGGCGGCGGCAAGTAGGAGGTGGCCGTCGGTGGCCGTGCACCACAGCGACCGCGCCTCTCGTCCTTCTGGCGAGAGGTTGGTGGTGGATAACCTTACTTGTTTGTGGGCTGGGCCGCCTGATGTGAGCCGGCCAATTTGGACAGGAGTAGCGCCCGGTATGCTTTCCCTCTTTTACATTTTTGTTTTCTATTTCGTTTTACGTGTTACGATTTAGTTCGGGCACTAAACTATTTTTAACCGAAAATAATCATGTGGCTATGTATAATATATTGAGCCACTCACAATTTCAGAATTACTGAATTAGTAAACTAATTATTATGAATATAATCCAATTCAAATACTATAGGATTTAACTCAAAGGCCCAAGATAAATACTTTTGAACCTCCAAAAATATTGGTTTGAATTTTATTCTTGCCAATATTTTTCAAAACTAAAAAGGAACATTTCCTTGGAAACATTTGAAGCAATTTTAATGTTGATCATTTTTTTGAAATGATTTACAGGCTCTCAATTCCCCAATTCAAATTTAAAAGAAATTTAGACATGATGCATGGATGTAAGAAAAATCAAGCAAGAGCTGATGCAGGGGCTGTGACAGCTCACCCCACTAAAAAAGAATCTCGTCCGAGATTCAAGGCGTGAGTAAAAAGGCGGAGGGACACAAGGCTAACACGATCTTCATGATCCGAGTTGCCCTTCTCGAAGATGTTGAATCAACGCTTCATGTTGTCATTGGCGTCTTTGCTTTGAGATCTTCATCCAATTATGACAACGAAAGAACTCTATAGGAGACGATCTCCTCGAAGGTTGAGCACTCAAGATCAACTCATGGAATGAGACATAAAACATCTCTTGAGTTGAGACACGAAACACACATCAGGGGTGATGGAAAGGAGCGGATGATAAAGGTTCAATTTGGTAGGCAACAATTCCATGCTTAAGAAGATGGCGGATGGGTTCAAAGTAGCGAGGAGATAATTACCATGATTCTATTACGGGGAACCCTAGAGGAGGTGACTCGTAGGATTATTCCCTTAAGTGGCAGAAAGAATTACTTTTGACATAGAGATCACTGAAACTCTCTATACCAGCCTAAGGCAAGTCACAATCGATTGGTTGAAAGAGTTCGAATAAAAGACATACTCATACTAGAATGGATGATGTGGACTACCTTGTTGAAGAAAATGCAATGGATGATTTTTGCTTATCACCAGAATGGATGGGACCCATGGTAGGACCACTTGAAGATGATCCTTCTTGACAATTCTTTGAGAATGGCAGCCCATGGAAGCGGCACAATGGTGCGTGCAAGCTGGAAACAAAATGCAAATGTTGGAAATGTTCCAACCATCATATCTGCTGAGATTCAGATCTGGTTGGTGTCGGGACATTCTAGACTCATCAAGTCGAGAAGAAAAATGAAAGTTTGCAACACAAATCGGCGAGATGGCGTTGCGAGATTCTCGGAGATGAACTTCGATAGCAAGCTCCAAAACATGAGCTGGTTACGCTACATACATGTGAACACGTTGTCCAAGAAAAGCATGACCACATAGTAGTCTTACAATAAAACACCACGAGTTACGGTTGGGAACCATCATCTAGAATGTGTGAAGTCTTGTGCATGACCTAGGATTTACAACAACTCCTTTTCCTTGAACAAATCAATCGGTGGCTTGGTGTACTAAGGATACATATGGAATGAAGGTTGCGAGCCTGTCAAACCATAGCATACGCCGCACATGCATGGTGACTTGGGATTGTACCGGGGAACAAAACAATCTTTCTCGAACTCACAATGACAACTTGCACCAAATGCCGTGAATCGGAGAAAGTCACTTCTTCCATCAACATATTCTTCACGAATGGAACATGGAGATAATGCTTATAAAGTTTCCAACACTAGGTTGATGTTCAACATGAGTCATGGGGAGAAAAAATCTGGTGATGGGCTCAACAACAACTCATCGGACTTTCCATATCCTTTGGACTTCGCCATCATGTGAACACGGTGATAGTATTGGTCGGACCAAAAGATGTAATGGTGTATGCTCGAGGATCAACCACGAGTAAGACAACATTACGAATATCGTTAGTTCTAACGGTTGACGATAGCCCAAACTCAAATCAAGGTTTGGACAAGACAATAGATTCAACGACTGGTCACGGGGATCGATCGATGAAGATATCATCTTTCTTCAACACACACACACCAAGGATATCCCTTAGTGATGAACTAAGTCGGACAAGCTTTCATCTTCCAACTCTCCAAGTTGTTGTTTAACAACCAACTAGTTCAGGGGTATCCAACACAAAATCTTGGAGAATGGGTGGTTTGGAAGAAAACCAACATGATCACGAACTCAACATAGCGGTGAGGTGAAACACGGTCATACTTAGAGAAGATATTGGAACATCACGAACCACCGATATGTTACTAAGCTCGAGAACAATCTTGCTTTTCAGGGCAAGGCGATGTGACCAAACAAGAGAGGATTAATGCAATCCTAACTCTTGATCGAAGGTGCACCGGAAAAATGGACTAGGTAGCATGATCAGTCTTAGAATGATAATTCGATAACCCGACGCTAAGAATGAGAGTATTGTCCATTAACTACCAAACAGCGGAGTTGCTAGGAGTATTGATTTCGCACATCGCGGTTCACTTGTCGGCATTCGGTTACAAAAACAGGCGAGGAATGAACAATGATGGCAAGAAGTATTCTTTGCCAAGAATTCATAAGAGGTGGTGCAATTCTCATGACACTCTTGACATAAAGATGGTAACACTCCAATGCGAAGCGAAGCGAGAAGCTGGATTGGCATTTTGATCTGCGAAATACAATTGCTTTGACCCAATCCTAGATATGGATGAGGTCTTTGGAGTTTGTTTCTCCTAGTCATTCCCGGATAGAATGGCAGGCAGACCACAAGAGTAGTGGCATCGATGAACACGAATGGATAACTACTCGACTATCAATCGATGAGCGAGGGCGAAAACAATTAAAGAGGACAACTCAAAGGAACATACGATTTTACGAGTTGTGGATGCATAGGCAAGCATGTCGAATGAGTTCAACATATTTCTTCGGATAACCCATGCGAGAAAGATAGAAGCGGCGGGGTCACAATTATGAATGAAGGACTCATCAAGAGTACTCTGGTTGCGATCTTTTGGTTCAAGAACTTCCGCCATAAGCAGTTCATGGTATTTGGAAGAAGGAAATACCACGGACCTCGAGGACTATCGCAAAGGTTACTAATATCCTAAAGGAACTAGCAACACTATCAACATGAGGTAAGTAGGTGAATCTCGGGTTCAAGAACCCACGAATAGAATACCTACTAACTAAATTGCATCACGGGATGCTTTCGAGAATGATGGCCAGAATCATCACACTAGGAACACAAAATGGCTAGATTACTAGATGGTTTCATAAGACGCCTAGGGTCATAATAATAGCTCCAACATATATGTCGAGGCAACAAAGTACCTCAACTCACCGATTAGTGTGGTTAATCTGGCCCAAAGGAACATCAAAATGGGAGGAAGGGATTTTGCAAATGCTTGATTATTTAGAAACACAGGATGACTCGGACAGCATACTTATTGTAAATGCTCAAAAACATTTGAGACAGCCTACAAAAGGGTGGCATAACCACTCAACATCACAATATCAAGGTTAGAGATCAGCTGTCAACATCTGAGTAGTAGGAACTGAGCGAGGCTTGAAACCATCAATCATATAACTCTATGGATTAGTAACACGTCATCTGATAGAAAGATGAGAAGCCTAGTTCTTAAACCCCATAGAAAGAAGAGGATGACTCGGATTAGAAGGCCATGAGGTATAAGGAGTAAAAAGAGCCTTACGTTCCTTCCACAATCAATTCCCTTATATAACTAAAGCATTTCTAGACACAACCCGACCGGATGGCTTGGTAATCCTCTGAGGCGATCGGGCTCGATACCAAAGCTATGGGACCCGATTCCAAGTCACATTGATCTAGCGGTAACACCTCATATCACTTTGCGGCCTCACGCACGGTATTCCCAGGTGTCGCCTTACCATGGCCGGGACCGTTTGCGCCTTTAGGCTCACGTATATAGATAGTGTCGCTAGCATCCATATGACGAAGAACCGGGCCGACATGGCTAGTCGTGGACCCAAAGCGACACTAACCCATAGGGACAGGCATACATGAATCAACCGAGCATGTCGATTGACAGCGTGTGAATCCGGGCTGTAGCTTTGGGCTATGAGGACTCAGGAACCCGGGCTGTGCAGAGCTAAGCGAGGACTCCGGATGTCACAGCGTGACATTTCCCGAAGGAGACAGAACCAGAGCAGTGAAACACATGCCCGGCCAGTCAAGCGTCTGGCGGTAGTCTTTGGGCTAGCAGGACTCGGTGAACCGAGGCTGTAGCGGACTACTATGGCTCATGGAAGCACTAGACTACATTTCCCCATAAGAGGCTGCCAAGGATGAACAACTAGATTGTCGGATCCCACACATACCAAGCATTTCAATCATACACACAATATGCTCGATATGTGTAAATACAACATGGCATCACAACATAACTCTCGACTCAGTAGATTATTCAATAGGCTCAGGAGGCGAGATATTACAAACATGGGTCTCATGACTCAACATTGAGCATACAAGACAAAGCACAAGCGGAAGCTTAACATGTCTGAGTACAGAGATCTACAAATGAAAAAGGTGAGAAGCGACTATCTACGAGATCTGCCGAGGGCACAAGATGCGTATTGAGGTATCAAGATAAGCGTTGAAGTCACAGCGGAACCACTAGCGAGGCTGAAGTCTCTCGCAAAACATAAATTAAGCAAGCGTGAGTACAAATGTACTCAGCAAGACTTATCGAGAACTAGCTACATATGCATCGATTATCAATAAAGGGGGTGGTGGAGTTTGGTTGCAGCAAGCCAGCTTTGACTTCAGTGGCTATCACTGAACTCATTGCAAGTAACTCTTTTGAGGTGGCACACACGAGTCCACATATTCACCATATCAATACACCACTATGGATCTGCTCCGTCTCCCTCGAGAGAGCGCCATCCATAGCACTCACGCTTATCTTGCACATTTTAGAGTATCCACTTTCACTTGTCTATGAACTATGCAAGGGGTCCAAGTTTCCATATCCTAGGAATCCGGCTATTGAATAGATAATGATAACCTGCAGAGGTGTACCTCTTCACACGCTCTAGCCACTTACCACCATGTACCGTCATGTACCTCGGCAACCTTCAAGCGGGCTTTGGCGAGGAAGTCGGTACGACGACTAACCACACAAGTCTCTAGTCGGGTTTATCGCCTATTCGGGTTCCATCCATAAGGAGATCCGGCCAGGGTGTCGCTCACGGCCCCAAGCGATGTGTCTGAGGTTCCAAGCCCACCAAGCAGGCGGCGCTTGGTCTACCGAGCCACAGTGCCTAGTCATCCCAAGCCCACATGCGGGTGCCACAGTAGACTACTAACACAACCTACAAACACGAAACTAGTTGCAACTCTGGGCCGAGCTCGGGTTGATTAATAAGTCGAGAGGGGCGAGTTAAGCGGAACCCAATGTGTGGTAATGCTGTTCATGGATCACAAACACAGAACTCAGTTCTGAGGGCGGCTGCAATGAGACAACCTACCATGTACACCTACATGGCCTCTCACCTTTACCTTTACCGTCGTGTTCACACACTTAGCTCTCAACAGTGGGACATGTTCACACACCTCAGACTCATCACCGATGAATCAGACTGACTCAACTCTAAGCGATGGCAGGCATGACAAACAAGCATGAATGAGTAGGCACATCGGGGCTCAAACAACTCCTACTCATGCTAGTGGGTTTCATCTATTTAGTGTGGCAATGACAGGTCATGCAGAGAGGATAAAGGGGTTCAACTACGCAGCAAATAGCAGATGAATCGTTGTTGTCCTAATGCACTAAAGAGAGCGAGGAGCGAGAGAGTGGGATTGTATCGGAATGAACAAAGGGGTTTTGCTTGCACAGCACTTAGAAGATAATATAGTTCTTCATCGGTGTCATCTATCTCATCGTCGAAACCACGTCTATCGAGAGGAACAACCAGACAAACAAGAAGAAACACAATCAATGCAATGCACAAACAAATGAATGACATGTCATGTTAAGGAACTGAATTGACCTAATGCAGCGATAAGCCAAGTTAATTGAAGTGGAATTCAAACAAGGTTAAACTCCAACTCAAATGGTAGTTCATAAATTTCCCTAATCATGATTCATCCTATTCAGTGATGTTAACTTGTTCAATCATGCATGAAAGTGGTACAGATGGATAGATTGGATTTTTTGATCATTTTCATATATAATTTATTTCATTTGAGATTCTGATTGAATTTATATGAATTTTAGAAGTTTAGGGCATTTTCGAAATTTCCTGAATTAAATTAAATCGAGAAAATAGCTTATTGCGTCGACATGACATAAGCCTGCGGTTAGCAGGTCAAGCTGAGCTGCCCTTGGTCAAACGACCCGATGGGACCAGCGTGTCGATGTAGCAGGGGCGGGAAAAGAGGCTGACACAGTGGGGCGGTCAGCGTTGACGTGGCATGGTCAGCGATGTGTGGGGCGGCCGTGTTAATCTAAACTAAGCAGAAAATAATTCTAGGGTTAGTTAAGGCATGGGGCCCACTAGTCGGTGGCTCTAGGGTTGATTAGTTGGATCATTAGCACTAATTAGCGTGCCACATCATCACCACCGGCGTGTAGCGTCGGCTGACCAAATCATGGCGGAGGCCGTCGGACTTCCTTCTGAGGCCCGGTTTGAAGAGCCACTTGCACCTACATGCTCGGGGTGCGCGCATCAATGGAGCAAACAACGAAGCGGGGGTGGCGGAGTCGGCGGCGCGGCTTCGGTTGCGGCCGCGGAGTTGAGCGTGGAGTGCGAGCAGCGTTGCGGTGTCGCGAGCAAGTGGTTGGCGCTAGTGGTAGCCTCGTGATCACGGTGAAATCGTTGGTCGCATGCGAGACCAAATGGTCACCGGAGCATCACCGGTGGCGGCGGCGGCGAAGCGCGCGTTGATTCTGGCGAAGCGATAGCTCGACTCATGAGGAAAAAGCGGAGAGGGAAGCGGGAAGCGAGGGGCTCACGGCGGATCCAGCGAGAGCGAGCAGCGAGGCGGGGAGAAGCTGAAGCGCGAATCCCGACTAGTCCGCCGGTGATCGAGAGGTTGAAAGGCGAGGTTGGGGGCGGCAGCTGCAGGGGCTTCGGAGGGCTGGCTCCGTGGGGAGGAGGCGGGTCGGCGGAGCTCTGAGCTCAGCGGCAGGTGTGGGCGCTTGGTGGATCTGTGGCGGTGGGCCAGCATGACAGGTCCTTCGGGAAAGAAGCGAGAGGAGGCGAGAGCTGCGAGGAGGAGAAGTCTGCAGGAGGTCGAGGGAAGTGCGTGGCGGCGCGAGGAGGGCCAGGGCGAAGCGGCAAGCAGGAGGTGGCCGTCGGTGGCCGTGCACGCTGCGGCCACGCGCCTCTCGTCCTTCTGGCGAGAGGTTGGTGGTGGCCAACCTTTTGACGTGGGCTGGGCCGCCTGATGTGAGCCCGCCAGCTGGACGAGTGGCGCCGGTATGGTTTCCCTCTTTTACATTTTTGTTTTCTATTTCATTTTCTCTGTTACGATTTAGTTCGGGCACTAAACTATTTTTTAGCTTCGAAAATAATCATGTGGCTATGTATAATATATTGAGCCACTCACCAATTTCAAATTATTGGATTAGTAAACTAATTATTATGAATATAATCCAATTCAAATACTATAGGATTTAACTCAAAGGCCCAAGATAAATACTTTTGAACCTCCAAAAATATTCGTTTGAATTTTATTCTTGGCAATATTTTTCAAAGCTGAAAAGGAACATTTCCTTGGAAACATTTGAAGCAATTTTAATGTTGATCATTTTTTAAATGATTTACGAGGCTCTCAATTCCCCAATTCAAATTTAAAAGAAATTTAGACATGATGCATGGATGTAAGAAAAATCAAGCAAGAGGCTGATGCGGGGCTGTGACACACGAGGTGCCCATGGCGCAAGCCATGGCGACCAAGAGGCGCCCGGTGAGCGCCCGACCAGCAGATGTCCTCCTTTCCTCTTTGGTGCAAAGGGGCAAGCCTGGCCGAGAGCATCAAGCAAAGGCATCCATCTCGGTGCAACAAGATCAAGACCGTCATAGCAGCGGAAGGAAGTCATTGTGGAGCCCAAGCAGGCGTCACCACGAGCCTTTGGTGGCGAGGACCAACTTTAGTCGGGATAAGTGTACGGATGTTCCCCTTCAAAATGGCCAATTGTTGGCGCCCTTCCCGCTCAATATTTGGGGAGGCCCGGGGCCTTTGCCTATAAATAGGACTAGCCGCCCACATGATCAAAGGGGAAAAAGAGATGGAAAGATCACCGAGGGCACGATAGAGAGAGAGAGAGAGAGAGAGAGAGAGACTGAACTCCCCTAGAAGTTCGGCCCAGACCAGAACAGACCCTCATGAGGCTGTTCTTCCTTGTATTATTCATCACCATCAGCCCAGAGGCAATCCACCACACCACACCTTTGGATTAGGGTATTACACCACAATGGTGGCCCGAACGAGTATAAACCTTGTGTCTCTTGTCTGTTCTTTTCATAGTTTAGTTCCTAGCGAGGCAGCGGGTGCGGGTAGGTAGAGGCGAAATCTTGATGCGCACCCGGTGTTCAAACCTAGAGGGTCTGCCGGGACCCGAAATCCGACAACAATGTTCTCCCCCTCTCTCGTGGAGTTCTGTTTGATGTAATCTTCTTTTTGCGGTGTGTTTGTTGAGACCGATGAATTGTGGGTTTATGATCAAGATTATCTATGAACAATATTTGAATCTTCTCTGAATTCTTTTTTGTATGATTGGTTATCTTTGCAAGTCTCTTCGAATTATCAGTTTGGTTTGGCCTACTAGATTGGTTTTTCTTGCAATGGGAGAAGCGCTTAGCTTTGGGTTCAATCTTGCGGTGTCCTTTCCCAGTGACAGTAGGGGCAGCTAGGCACGTATTGTATTGTTGCCATCGAGGATAACAAGATGGGGTTTTTATCATATTGCATGAATTTATCCCTCTACATCATGTCATCTTGCTTAAGGCGTTACTCTGTTTTCATTAACTTAATACTCTAGATGCATCTTTGGATAGCGGTCGATGAGTGGAGTAATAGTAGTAGATCTGAGGCAGGAGTTGGTCTACTTGTCTCGGACGTGATGCCTATATACATGATCATACACTACTAGGGAAAAGCCTATACAGAATCTTAGCAGCGGTGAGCTCAAAAAGGCGCTGCTACTAATTAGTAATGCGGCGATGTGCGGGAAACTCGCTCTTGACAAGTTTTTAGCGATGGCAGCTCGGTGTAAACAGCGCTGCTACAAATATCGATCGGCGGTGTCCACAAATTCCATTTAGCGGCCTTGCGGTGCTGCGAGCAGCATCTTTGCTATGGCTGTAGTAGTAGTAGCGCGCTTTTGAGTCGCTGCTGCTAAATTTCAAATATCCACACTTTTTGGTCCCGTTAGCGATGGCGCCGTTGCCCAAAGCGCTGCTGCTGGTTCCTTAGCAGCAGGCGTTTTAGCTCAGCTCTGCTAATCCGCACCAACCCACCACCTTTTCCCCACCGTCCCTCCCCTCCCTCCTCTCTTCCCTTTCCCCTACCTCCCATGCTCCCTCTCCCTCTTCTTCTTCCTCAATACTTCTCCCCATTACTCTCCCTCTTCTATCTACCTTTCTCTCTCTTCATTACTCCTACCTAACTACACCACCTCCATAAATGCATCTCCTTTCTCTTTTCCTTCCCCTCCACTAGTTGAAGTTGTCTCCTCCCAAATTAGGTAGCTAGGTAGATGTAGGATTTAGTTAAGTGACCTATTTGCCCCTAACTAGATCTATCTTTGTCAACAAGAGCTTTGTGCACTTTTGATGTCCCTACAACATCATCTCCACCGTGTGCTCGATCTCGAGATAGAGGTGATTAAAATTTCATGCTTTTGAGTGTGGAATGTTTATGGAAATTGTGTGTGTGGCATGAGTTGGCCTTAAATTGTGCTTTTGAGTTGCCTATGTTTTGCGAAATGTGGATTTATTTCCGTTTGGCGAATTCGGCGAACTCTAGATCCATATATGTCCTATTTTAGGGAAGATCATGCGAATTTTGTATGACTTTGATGCATGCATGCATTTTATAATCAATTTGTTTTATTATTACCGTGCGGAGCGTTCATGATGGTCGATTGGAGCGATGGTGGACAGGTGGTTGCGATCGGCGGTGCAGGACATGAAAGAAAATAACTTTGTGAGGTTTTATGTCCGTGTCGAAAATGCAAAGGAATAGTTTGGCTCGACCCCTATGAGGATGGTCGTGTAGAAGCGCACGGGGCAAGACAAAGAGATGATCGATAATGGCGGCGGGGAAGAGGCGGACATGGCGGCGGAGAAGGGGCGGACATGGCGGAGGAGAAGGGGCGGACATGGCGGCGGAGAGAGCGACATGGACTCCACGCAGCGAGTTAAATCGGTACTAAGTTCAATCGTGCGGGACCCTCATGTTCAAGCATTGCTTCACAATGGGGCAATCTTGAGAGAGCTGCTTCTAGAGAGGAGGCTAAGCTGGAGCAAGCGGTGGTGAACTCGAACACTCCATTGTATGATGGTTGCAATCTGAGATGACCGGCAGGTTTCATGCTCCAACTCCACGAAGGCGAAGGCTAAAACAAATGGACCGACACTAGCCTCAATGAGCATCTCAAGTACCTAAAGGATGTTCTTCCTTGGGTCATCTATGTCCTACTAGTGTTGATGAGGCCAAGAAGATCGTTTGCCCTCTTGATCGCCACCGTTAGATACCATGCATGCATCAACAATTGCATAATTTATCGGAAGAACCTTGGAAAAAACAAGCTGTCCGGTGTGCAATGCTTCTCGATACAAGAAGGCGGGAAGAAATGTCCCCAGAAATTTGTATGGTACTTACGATCACTCCCGTCTCGGAGGTATTTTGTAGATCCCAAGGAAGCAAAGCTAATCTGCTGCGCGAAGAGGAAGAAGCGGCGATGGAGATGATCCGAAGCTGAGACACGTGAAGGATGGCAGCCGGTGGAGGCGTTGAACAACTTCTATCGGTATTTTGAATGTGATGCAAGGAACATCGTGCTCGTGGCGTGTCTGATGGCATGAATCCGTTTGGCAACGAACACCAACCATGGCACATGGCCCGTGTTTGTATGGATGTACAACCTCCCCCACTTGTGCATGAAATCGAAGTACATTCACATGAGCATGATTATCAGGGCGAAACAACCGAAATAATATTAATTTGTATCGGGGCTACTTCAGAGGAGTTAGACACATTATGGAAAACACCGGCCAAGACATGGGGCCTTGACAAAGCGAGTATTTCAACATGAGAGCCGTGCTGATCACGGCGGTGCAGGACTATCTCGGTTATAGATATGTGGCAGGCCGGTGTGCCATGGATATTGCGGATGCCGCGGTGCATGGATGATATGGCGTCTCGGCAGCTAACGTCAAGGAAAGATGGCGGGTGCAGGAAAATCGTGTACATGGGGCATCGAAGATGGCTTGAACAGGGCGACTCGTGGAGAAACCGTGGAGATCTATTCAATGGTTCGCTGAGCATCGAGGACCTCCATGTAAGCGGGCGGTGCCGAATCGATGAGCTGTTGAAAAAGCTGGAAGGAGTGCCCAGGCCGGAAAGAGCGATGAGAAAAGCGCGGAGCAGCTGCTGAAGGTATGGAAGGCGAGGTCGTGTTGCGGGACTTGGAGTCTTGGCACAAACTCGATACACCTCATTGCCTTGATCAAATGCATATCTGTAAGAATGTCCTTGAGAGCTTGCTACATAACAACGATGAACATGCGGATAAGACCAAGGATGGGCGAAGGCAGAAAAGACTTGCAAGATTTGAAAATCAGGGAAGATCGCACATGTCGCCCGTAAAATGTCAGACGAGGCAGAGGCGGAGAGCAGAGGCGCGGGAGAAGAAGGGCAAGAAAATAAAGAAAGGATTATTTCCCCTTCTTGCTTCACCTTAAGTCGGGCTGAGATCAATGCCTTCTTTAAGTGCCTTACGAGTCAAAGTTAGTTAAGTTCTTGTGGCAAGATAAGCGGATATCTGAGACACGGACAAGAAAAGGTTCAGCGGGATGAAGTCTCATGGTGTCATGTGATGATAGCCAGATACTACTGTTGCCCTTAGAGGGATAATGGACAAACACGTCCGTGACACATCTTATTGGTCTCTGTAACTTTTTCAACGTCATCTCTTGAAAGTCGATCGGTGTGAAGCAGCTCAAAGGCTACGAGGAAGAGATCGTTGTGATCTTGAATGAGCTTGAGATGTACTTCCGCCCGCGTTCTTTGGCGTGATGGTGCATCTGTGTGTCCATATTGTGGATGACATAATAGACACAGGGCCGTCATTCCTGCACAACATGATGCCGTTTGAGAGGATGAATGGGATCATCAAAGGATTCGTTAAGTAACATGTCCCGTCCGGATGGAAGCATCGTCCAAGGCTATTTGGCACAAGAGTGTATCTCTTTACGTGAGTATTTTCTATATGGCGCAGACCAGCCGCTTTGGTGTTAGTGTTGGTTTTCCGTTAACAAGCACGATGGGAGGCTCGAAGGAGATGGTCCTTTACCAGCGGTCGCGAGGGCTGCGTGGCATACTCGGATCGTAGCGGCGACTTTGTGAGCAAACTTGGTAGTGCTACAACACCTAGGCGAGGTAGATCCTTTCGTAGCCTTTGCACAAAGAAATTATCACAAAAGTATCATGACCAAAGGGGTATGCGGGGGCGGACGCCGAAGTTACTAGAGCACAACTCCACTTTCTGCATTGGTTCAAAGAGCATATTATTGCTAATCCCGGAGGAGGCTCTAAGACGGATTGCTCATATCGCCTTAGCACATGGACCCTCGCCCAACCTCGTAACCTATCGGGCATATGATATCAGCGAATACCGTTCTACGGAGGCCAAAGATATGAGCAGTGATGATCGAACTCGGGGTGATGATGGAATGCATGACCGGTAGCGACAATGGCGCATGGCCAGCTGAGCGATTTTATGGAAGGTCGAGGAGATCAGGGAGCTTGACTACTCGGACTGCACAACACGGCGATGTTCCGTGTCGGATGGGCTAAGAATGTCGAAAGAAAGCCAGATTTTCACTACCATGACTATACCCGGCGAAAGCGCTACCGTGAGCAGCTATCACAAAAAGCGAGCCATGGGTACCGCTAAGCACGTGACACAATGCTTCTTCATAACTGACCAGCGCAATCCCAGCTGTGTTGTCGTGAGGAGAGCAAAAGGAACATCATTGGAATGGATGGAGTGCATAAGCGAGGAAGACTATGATCGATCTGGCAACCCAATGAGGAAGATGGCGATGATGATGAAGTATCGTCAAAGAAGAATCAATACTACATTACCTAAGAAAAATGGTACTCCATGGAAAAGCAAAGTCACAATGAGGGCTCAATTATTCTTGACGAACAAGAAGGAAAGAAGCTGACTCAAAAAGCAGCGTCGACTTGAGGAAGTATATGTTCCTATTTTGTATACACTTAGCCATTATTACGCATGGGTCCAATGATGTGTAATATATATGTTCCTATTTGCATACATATTTAACCGTCAAATGATGCAATATACATACGCCCTCCTTAGTTCACTGCCCTCGGAAATAAAAGTGGGATAAAATAAAGGAAAGAAAAAGGAAAGCTGGCGATAGCGAAGGTAGTAGCAGCGCATTTTGCCTAAATCGCTACAACTACTGAAGTTAGTAATGGCGCATTTAGTATAAAGCGCTGCAGCTCTGAAGGTAGTAGCAACACGTTTTGTCCAAATGCGCTACTGCTACGTCCGATTAACCCAAAATTCTCACTCATACACTTCATCCGCCTTTTCCCCAAATCCCTCTCTCTTCCCCGTCGCTTTGCTTGCTTGGCTCTGACCCCGGCGCTAGCCCCGACCAGCGCTCGCCCCGACCCGACCTGGCGCTCGCCCCGACCAGCCCTCGCCCGACCAGCGCCGGCGCTTCGCCCCGACCAGCGCGCTCGCCCCCGACCCGTCGGCCCTCGCCTCCCTCCTCTCCCCTCCCGGCCGTCGTCGGGCCTGCCTCCTCGCCCCTGCACCCTCTGTAACCCCCCTCTCTCTCTGCTAGGGTTCTTCGGTTAATTAACTTAGGTTTTAGTTAGGGCGGTATGTTAATTAGGTTATCTATTTAGTTATGAATTTAGCTAGGTTTCAAAATTAGCTGAATTTATATGCAAATTGAGCTGGACATGTGATATGTGCATATGTCATGTTTTGGACATGTCATGTTTGGAAAATGATCCGAGTGGCCTATATTCTGCGGAATGTTGATTCATTTCCGTTCGGTGAATTTCAGGCGCTCAATATGTCCATTTTTAGCAAAGGTCATGCCAAAATTTCCGTGAATAAAGGCATGATTTGTGCTACATAGTTGGCATGTCAGTCTTGGCACCTAGATTTCTTTTATGTCATTTCTCATGTATTCATACTTTTAGAAATAAATGAGGATACTTAATCATAGGAAACATGTCAAACAACAAAGCTGGGCCTTGACCAAGATGCGAGGCGAGATGGATTATGAGGGTGAACAAAAGTACCTCGACTATTTGACTGCTAAGCAAGGTTTGCAGGTCGGCCTCGATGATGGTCTTGGCGCCGACATCGACACCGGCGATGCCGGCACCGATAATGACACGAGACCGATGGGGAAAGGTACCGGCGGGGAAGGTACCGACCCCGATGCCGCTACCGAAAAGAGGAAGCATAAGAAGCAGAGGATACGAAAACCTAACATACTAGAGGATAAATATGAGTTGCTACAGCAGGCGGTCAATGCAGCTGTAACTTCCTGCAGAAATGATTTCACTACTAACTTGGTTCGATTATCATCAAGCGGGTGAAGGAAAATCGGAAAAGGCGGTACATGATTTCCCGTTGCCCGGTTTAAATCGGGAACAACTCCATGAACAACAACACCATCGCACCATCACTTGCTCACATAGCGGGCCTCCTCTCTGGCCGCTCCACTCATAGCAGCCCATCCTTAGTCTCGAGCGCTAGGTGGGCCTTCGTCTTTAGCTGAGCTCGGCGCCGTCCGCGGTACCCATGTCGCACCAACATATATATATATATATTCCATTTTGTTGCCTTTCGGTTGTTTCGCCACGAGACATATGTGTTTGCAGGCAAAAGAAACCACATGCACCATACTCTACTTGATCAAAGGCGGAAGGTGGGCGTTGGAAATGGGATGATAATGGACCCCTCTCAGCGCCGTTCCACAACCAGCCGATCCCGCTGGGCACTTCAGGGTTAGCTTGACCGGTGTGAAATCGGGGCACGAGTTGCCTCCTCGATACAGCATGTGGGGGCGGACGGCGAGACCCGCCGTGGATTGGAAGCTGCAAGAATTGGGTGCTGCTATGGCGAAGAATCTTATTAAATGCAGGAGCGGCGAGAGCACACCAATAACTACCACATCAACAAGCATGTGCGGAGACCACCACCCGCCTATGCAATTACCAGCTCTGTAGTGTCGGGTGAGGCGGCGGACGACATGATGAAGGGGTGCAATAGTCTTGGCTGATGTAATTTCTCTGTAGAAACAGAGAATGGATGATGAGGCGGAGTCGACCCTATGGGTTTCCTCAATACAAAAGCGTATGGTGTGACATAGATATGATGAGTCAACCATATAATGAATCGGGCTATCAACTTGCTAATGAGGATATGGATGATATGCGGGCAGGGTCGTGGCGAGGATTGCAAAAGTCTCTCTTCATGAAATCCTCACGGGACACGCTGAAGATGCCGCCTCAACACAGGCTCAACTAGCAGGCGTGAGGTCGTCTGATGCTTAGCCGGGAACCTGGGGCGGGGGTTAAGGAAGGTGCGGAAGGTGTGCCCAAGAAAAAGGAGAGGAAGAGATCGGGAAGGTGCTGCCTCCAAAAAGCGAGCACATAGAAGCAGACGATGCATTACGAAGGCGTGTACCCGTGAAGGTGCGGTCATGTTCCATCTCACAGGCGAGCCGATGCTACCGCGAAACCGCTTGAGGCACTATCGAGGGATCTCGAGGCTGCACGACCATGTCTTTGTCGTGAAAAACTCTAGCCTCAAAGGATCCGGGATATCCGACATCTGCGGCTCGTGTGCACGAGGAAGTGCTACGTCGACACACGGCCCATGGAGGTGTTCTTCCTGCGGTTTGACCATATCTTTGAGATGTTTCTAACAAAGCGGCTTGATTTTATTATCGTCGCCTTTTTGCGCTATATGAGCTCCGTCATGAAGAGTGAAGAAGTCTCGCAAATCTGTGTGGCGGATCCGTACTACATGCGAGTCTTTCTTGAGTCGGCGACTTTGGCGTGAAACTGCTAGGGAGTACCTCAAAACTTCATGGTACATAATAAGGACCGGAAATTGTCCTCGTGCCTTATCATCCAAAGTAAGTCAGTTTCGGACAACCCTTTCGTACATTTCAATTATTCCTTCTCTCTCATATGGGGAATAATTTGAGGTGTCTTTCGCCCGCAACAGCAGGTAGCGCCGTCCTTATCGTTCTTTACCATAAGTCTCCCACGCCGTGTATTTTGACCCTTCGGAGACTACGAGAAAAATACTACACCCACATAATGAATATTCTAGATGATGCTCTCCAAGGCTTCAGCTTTAGAGGTAACGCGTGCAGATCGAAACAAAGGAACAAGAAGATGGGTTTTGCGCATAAAACTAACTTCTCCTGCATCCATGTCCCAAAACCAAGCAAGAAGGATGGATTCTACATCGTCCATCTCATGATTCAGTTCAACACGGATCACAAAAAGCATGAGAAGCGAAATGATGATCATATCCACAAGTGGCTAGAATCTCATGGAAGCGGATTATAAACTTAGAGATGACTTCTTTCGCATCCAAAGCGACATTGCGAAGATCATCATGAATGAAGTCGTTGATGAGAAGGGATGTTCCACGGCCCTACTATATCGCGGTGGCGTCCGAACTTCGCATAGGCATGCAACGTCTAGACCTCACGCCGTTCAAGAAGCTAGGGTTCATCCTCGATGATATGGAAGGATGGAACTTCTAGTGATTTATGATGCCGATGATGATGATATGTGTCGGTTGAACTTGTATACTTTTGTAGCGATGAAACTTTGTGATGTCCACGGTCCTGCCAAACTTGCGTGCGCTACTTTGTTAGTTTGCGTCACGATGACCTGCGTACCTCTAGTCAATTAATTTGCGTCTTGTATGTTGCATCTAGTTGCCAACCCTTTCTTTTTCGGTGTTGCTCTAGTATATTTTGTTGCATATATATGATTGTACATCCTCTTCATGAACATGCATCTCTAACGGTACCTAGTTTCTTGATGGCGAGATGGAATTGCTATATAGGTGTACAAAGGGAAGGTTCGGGGTGTACAACGAGTGGCATGATTGTCGGTGAGTGAATGGGTTCCTGGCGCCAGCCATAAAAACTTCAAGCGAGACAAGAAGGAGAAGCTAGTTACTTGAGGTTCACGCTAAGCGAGAGAGGACTCGTAACCGCCACCTCATGTCTTTGCATAGTTCGCTCTCACTCATAGTGATAGCACTTCTTGCGTATACCTTTGTTTAGATGGATGGCGTTGTTGTAGTTGCAAGTATTGAGACTTGCATGTATCGCTATTTTGAGATGATGACAAGATATCACTTTGTGTTGGATGATGATTATGATGAGACTATTTGTATGTATATGCTATGATTACATTTGTGGTCTCATGAGCATTTGTATGTGTATCATGATGACATTTCTATGTGCTAAAGATTCTTCTATAAAGCCTGTTCAAATACAAAACAAATATGCGAAAAAAACAAAAACTACTTAAATTAGCGATGGCGAGTGTATAAAAGTTAGCGGCAGCGCGCGTTAGCGATGGCGTCCGGCAAGCAGCGCTAGAGCTACTAGCGATGTGAGCTCCCCTCAATCGCGCTGCTGCTACACTTGTGTAGCGATGGCGCCCGATGACTGCAGCGCTACTGCTATGTGTTAGCTATGGCGCCTTGTTAGTAGCGCTTTGTCCCAGCTCTTGATGCACCTAAAACCAGCGCTGCTGCTGGCCTTTTCCTAGTAGTGATACCTAGATATTCTCATAACTATTCTCAATTCATCAATTGCTCAATGATGAATTCGTTCACCCACCGTAAAGTACTTATGCTCTTGAGAAGACACTAGTCAAATCTATGGCCCCGGGTCTATCTCCATCATATTAATCTTCCATCGCTTTATTATTTGTAGCGACCGGACCGAATGGATCAAGTCTCGTGCTCGGTGTCATCCTGGATCGATGTCTTGACACCACGAGTACTTCAAAGGATTTATAGCGAGTAGCAATCACACACTTATTACATCGTTGTCCACAAGGAACTTATTACAATAATATGGCTTAAGGCCATCTAATAATAACAATGGAAGGCTTGGAAGATAAGTGAGTCCATCAACTCCATCGGCATCTTGAGTATAGAACCACGACCTAACACCTTACTAAGTAAATGCAGAAAAATGCATAGCGTGAAAGTTGCAGCCAACAGGTCACCACATGGAATATGTTGGCAATGTAACACATAGAGAGCAATGAAAGAATAAGCCTATACTACATGCATATATGGCTGGTGGTAAGGCTCTCTGAGTTACATTTTGCATAAAGCTAGTTTTCCCTACAACAAAGGAATAATTTTATTTAACTATCATGGTGGTTGTTAAACATTGAGAATGGTTGACACATCCTCAATCCCAAATAAAAGTACTCATCAAAACCCAATAACATTTATTAGAAGTAACATGTTGAGATTCACATGATATTCAATTACGGATACTCAAAGCGTCCATAACAGGGGACACGGCTAATCATGATTAGTTTATACACTCTGCAGAGGTTTGCGCACTTTTCCCCACAAGACTCGATCGCCTCCGCTTGGTTCTCGCACTACATGGTGTTTGAGAAGCGGATGGCCGAGACATAGTCTTTCGAAGCGCTAGCACCTTACATGTGGGTAGACCGTACCAACCTACATCCCCTACATTAGCTAGCCTACCCGTAAGAGTTCGCACAACTTAGTCAACTACGCGAGCCCATAATTGGCTTGTGGCTGCTACGGAAGTTTCAGTTTGAATAATCTTATGATCCCTTAGAGCACAGGTGGCGGTCAGAAGAAATACAAGCAAGTCTGATAGAAACCAGGTGCCTCAATCCACCCGGATGTGTGTTTAGGTTGCCACCTTAGATAAACCATTAATTAACAATCTCACATCTGTCATGGATATTCACTCACCCAATCCCGTCTACTAGCATAGCATGGCATAAAAGCAAGCGTGAAGTGACTCCCAAGGTTTCATAAGTAAAAGCAGGTAATAGGTACTACCTCGGTCTACTTCCCAATCCCACAATTTAATTAGATCCTAAACATGCAAGTGTTTGAAGGTTTGATCTAATGCAATAAAAGCTGGGTAGTAGAAAAGGTATGATCAAGTGTTACTTGCCTTCTTGATGATCCATGAGACCTAGAGATTGAAGTAACAAGCGGCGCACTCCGGGTGATCTAGCGAGACAAACAACAAGCATACAATAAGTACTCATCTAATGCAGGGAAAATCTCAAATAAAAGATCTAACCAGAAAGTTCAACTTAAGAACCCTGGTTGCAAAAGAATTGAATCAAATAAAGCATCGAAAGTCGAAAATCGAGAAAACGACTCGGTTTAGCAATCTGAAACTAGGTCAAAATTTTACAGTAGCAAAACTTTGTTTAAGTAGGTTAGTCGAACGGCGGTTTAAATATGAAACTCCGGTAGCTTGAATCACTGATCCGATAAGCGGCGAGAAAATAAACAGATTTGAAAATCGAATCGAAATCGAAATCGAAAATAGCGGATTAAATCCGATTAAAAGAAAAAGCAGCGAGCGGATTAAGCGGCGGACGTTAGTTAACAGATCTAATCCGGCGAACACGTTCATTGAAGCGAGCGGTCGGTGGCGTTCACTAAATAATAAAACCGAAAAAAATAACCAATCTAGGGTTTTTAAAAAAAAACCGAACAACATAAAAAAACGGATCGGTTTTAAGAAAAACGGATGGGGGGGGTGGCGACTACCTCCGTGAGTCGCAGTGAGGCTCGACCTCCCGTGTGATCGGTGGCGGGTGGCCGAGGTCGAGGCGATGGTGGCGTGGCGGCGTGGCGGCCTTCGAGGCTGGCTGGCTCGGGTCGAGCGTGAGTGTGTGGTGAGGAGAGAGGGGGCTCGGTTAAATAGGATGGGGGTGCTGCCTTGGGGAGGGCAAGCCGGGGGGAGGAGGAGTCCTCCTCGGACTCGCCGGTGTGTGTGTGTGTGTGTGTGTGTGTGAAGAAATGCTGGGCGGCGGCTTGGGCAGTGGGCCCTTAGCCCAGGCGTAGCGTTTTTTAAACAAAACTAAGCAATTTAAAATAAAACCAAGCGAACTCCAAATTAAATAAAATTAATTTTCCCGACTCCTAAAATGAGTGAACAAAATGAACTTTAAAGCAGGGCAAAAATGCATATTTTTAAAATACTCATTTTTCTTGCCTAAAGCAAATAAACTTTCAAACACCAAAATTGATTTATTTATTAAATCTTCATTTTTCCCTAAATGTTGGGAAAGTCATATTATTCCCTCTCTTATTTTTTATAGGAAAAACTTATGAAGATATTTAATTAAATCCAAATGATCCTATTTTCAAAATTTGAGAAATCCCAAATATGAAAATAATGAAATCTCAACTCTCTCAGGGTCCTTGAGTTGCTTGAAATTTTCTAGGATCGGAAAAATGCGAGAAAATATGATATGCATGATGACCTAATGTATAACATTCCAAATTGAAAATTTGGGATGTTACAAACCCCTTAAGATGAATCTAGCCCTCGAGATTGGGTTAACTAGAAAATAGGTGAGGTGGTCCTTGAGCAAAACTTCCTCTCTTTCCCGGTGGCTTCATCTTGATTGTGGTGGCTCCTTTGAACCTTACAAAACTTGATAACCTTCTGCGAGTAACTTTCGGTGGCGTAGTCGAGAATCTTAACGGTTTTCCTCATATGTTAAATCATCCTTCAACTGAATTGTTTCGGTGTACTTGTGTCTCTTAACGGTATCTCTGCTATCTCGGGGTGACATTTCTTGGTGAGAAACATGGAATACATCATGAACTCTGACAGTCCTTACGGCAATTCCAGCTTATAAGCAACTTCTCCCATGCGTTGCAAAATCTTATATGGTCCAGCGAAGCGTGGTGCTAACTTTCCTTTAACTCCAAAGCGCTTAACTCCTCGGCGGGGATACTCTAAGATATACTCTGTCTCCAACTTCATACTCAATCGCTGCGCTTTAAATCTGCATAACTCTTACATGCAGGTGGGCTACCTTGAGCCTATCTCGAATCAGTTTAACCTTACTGCTCGAGACTCCTTAATCAAATCTGGTCCAAACAAGCGGCGATCTCGGTTTAGTCCCATGAAAGCGGTGTCTGCATCTTCTTCCATCTGAGCCTCGAAAGGTGCCATCCTTAGGCTGGTTTGGTAGCTTGTTGTTATAAGAAAATTCTGCATCTGACAAATTATCATCCCAACTAGATCCATAATCTAGTGCACAAGCACTCGACATATCCTCCAAAATCTGATTGACCCTCTCGGTCATCCATCGATGCGTGGGTGGAAAGCTATCTTGAATTCAGTCTGGTTCCCAATGTTTCTTGCAAGCTGGTTCCAAAATTTTGAGGTAAATTGGGTTCCTCATCGTCTGATGCTCCTCGGGACTCCGTGTAAACACACAATTCTGGTCATGTATATCTTTGCCAACTTAGCACTGCTATAGGTAGTCTTATTTGGAATAAAATGAGCTACCTTTGTTAAGCGATTCGACTATGACCCAAATCGAGTCATATCTGAGCGGGTCTTTGGCAAACCTGTGATGAAATCCATGACTAGTTTGTCCCACTTCCATTCGGTATCGGCAATGGTTGTAACAATCCTGCTGGCCCGATGCTCGCCTTTACCTTCGACATACATGCAAACTGCTACATACTCCATAATATCCTTCTTTATTCGGTCCACGGAAAGTATTCTTCAAATCCAAATACATCTTGGTATTTCCTGGGTGAATCGAATAGGGGTAATCATGAGCTTCTTGCAAAATCAACTTCGATCTACGGGTTATTGGGCACATAAACACGGTCCTCAAACCATAGGGTATCGTGCTCATCCTCACGAAATCCTTTAGCTTTTCCTTTGCTCATTTTCTCCTTTATAGAGGCAACTTCCTTATCGCCTTTTGGGCTTCTCGATTTTGTCCATCGGTGTTGTTGAATCTCCAATGCTGCTACATAGCCTCTGGAACTATTTCCAAACATAGCTCTCGAAGATCCTCGGCTAACTCATTGGGTATCCCTCCCATCATTAGGGTATTGGCGTGGCTCTTACGGCTCAATCGTCACCTTTCTGACATTAGCCTTTCGGGGTGATAATGCAATCTCATATCATAATCCTTGATAAGATCTAACCATCTCCTCATCGAGGTTTAATTCATACGTGTGAAGATGTACTTCAAACTCTTGTGATCCGTATATACTTCACAATGATTTCCAATGAGAAAATGTCTCCATGTCTTTAAGGCATACTGTGGCTGCTAACTCCAAATCATGTGTGGCATAATTCAACTCATGGGGCTTAAGTTGTCGTGAAGCATCTGAAACAACTCTTCCTTCCTGCATAAGCTTTGCTCCAAGTCCTCGGCGTGAGCGTGCAATACACCTCATAATCCTTGGTCGATCCGGCAATATTAATACTGGTGAGGTAACCAATCTTTTCTTCAACTCCTGAAAACTTGCCTCACAGTCCTCGGTCCATATGAATTTGTTATCCTTCTTCAACAATTCTGTCATAGGCTTGGCAATCCTTGAGAAATTCTCTATGAATCTTGGTAGTATCCTGCGAGTCAAGGAAACTCGAATCTCTCCAAGCTGTCGTTGGTGCTTCCCATTTAGTTCTGGTCTCAACCTTTGTGGGGTCAACTGCTATTCCTTCTCCGGATATAACATGTCAGAAATCCAACTTCCTTTAACCAAAACTCACATTTCTGAACTTGGCATATAACTGGTGTTCCTTGGTTTCTCCAAAACCAATCATAAATTTTCCTTGTGTTCCTCTTCATTCTTGAGAAAATCAAAATATCATCAATGAACACCACGACGAACTTATCCAAAACTCCATAAACACTTTGTTCATCAGGTTCATGAAATAGGCTGGTGCGTTAGTCGGTCAAATGACATAACGGTATACTCATACAGATCCATATCTAAGTAGTAGCAGCTGTCTTGGGTATGTCTTGCTCCCGAATCTTCAGCGATGATACCACGATCGCCGTCGATCTTGGAAAACACCTTAGCTCCTTATGGCGATCAAGCAGATCATTTATCATAGGTAGTGGGTACTTGTTCTTGATTGTTACTTCATTCAATCCACGATAATCAACAACCATTCTTAACGATCCATCCTTCTTCTCCACTAACAATACGGGTGATCCCCAAGGTGAAGAACTTGGGCGAATGAAACCTTTATCCAATAGTTCCTTAATCGCTTCTTGATTTCCGCCAAATCCTGTGCGGGCATCACATCACGGTCGCCGATATCGGGCCTGTTCACGGCAACAGCTCGATCAAAAACTCAATGTCTCTATCCGGTGGCATTCACGGCAACTCTTCGAAAATACATCGGAAAATCCTTCACCACTGGTACTTCTTCTGCACCACTCACGATAAGCAATTTACTTGCGCTCTCCTCGGATTCGTGTCGTGATACATACTTGATCCTTCTTCCCTACGGGGTGGTGAGCAAAATTGACTTTGTGGTGCAATCTATGTTTCCTCCATACTTTGATAACCAATCCATTCCTAATATCACATCAATCCTTGGGATTCCGAACTATTAGAGTGCGAGGGAAAACATAGTGTCCAATCCTTAATGGCGATCGATCACACCATTTACTAGCCATGTATTACGCTCGGGTGAGGTTACTAGCATGGGTGACCTAAGGGCTTGGGTCGGTAATTTGTACTTATCCACAAATCCCTTGATATGTATGAATCGATGCACGATGTCGAAAAGAACAAGCTGCGATAAATGACTTAACAAAAACTTACCGATTCTTGCATCGGGCTGATCTTCAACCTCCTCCACATCAATGTGGTTCACATCCTCTGTTGAAAGGTTGGGCTTCTTTCGAGCTTCCATTGCCATTTCCATTACGGTATACGGGCAGTCATTGGCATAATGCCCGATCTTGCGGCACTTAAAGCAAGTGATGTGACTCAGGTCTACCTTGGATGGTGTTGGCGGGTTGGTGCGGTTCATCCATTGCTTCCTCCATTCCGTTCCCATTCTTGGTGCCATTATGGTTATCTGAATTACCTCCTCCATGGGTATCTGAAACTGAATTCCTGATTTAGGGGTATACTTGAGGCTTCTTTGGGCTCGAGTTATACTTCCCTTGCCCATACTTCCTCTTGCCGTTCTCAATTTCTTTGCTACTTTCCTTCAATCATGAGGCTCGGTCTACCAACTCTGGTAGTTGTTGAAACTTGCTACCATCAACGGCATCTGAACTCATCATTCAGTCCTTCTAGAAACTTCTCCTATTTAGCAGCGTCTGTGTAGCGTCATCGGGGCATAACGTGCTAACTTACTAAAATCATCCACATCTTGTGCAGTCCTTCCTCCTTGGCGTAAGTTGCGAAACTCACGCTTCTTCATAGCCATAGCTCCTGCTGAAACATGGGCGGTCTGAAAAGCTTCTGAAACTGATCCCATGTGACCGTGTCTCTGAGGTAAGTGGCTGTAAAATTCTCCCACCATCTGCTGCGGGTCCTTCAAGCTGATGTCTGCAAACTTCACTCTTTCTCCATCATGCATCCTGCGGTGATCAACTCCTTCCTATCTTGCGGAGCCAATCATACTGCCACAATCGGTTCGGTGCTCTTTGGAATACACGGCGGATTCAGTCTAAGAAGCGAGTCAAATGATCCGCGGTGGTGGTGGTGGTGGGTTGTTGTTGTTGTTGTTGTTGCCTGGTTACGCACCAATGTTTGAATCGGGGTGATACTACTGCTGAATCAATTGGGTGATCTCGGCGGGAAAACAAACCGAATTCGCGTCTCGGAGGCATCGATGGGTTTTAGAAAAGGCGAAATTAAGAATAGAATGAGGCCTAAGGGAATCACTACCCAAATGCACATGAGCAAATGCACACAAAATCACTTCATTCAATCAAACAAGGGCTTACAGCGATCTAACTATCGCAAAAGTGCGTGTACTAAAATGTTTACATGGAGGAGTACTACTAATATGTGGGGACTTCTACTAATTTGAACGGTGGAAGACTCCATGATGTCTGCTCAACCGTCTTCAAAGTCGGGTTCACTTGGATCCGATTCGGTGTCGTCGATGTTGATGTAGTCGCTTGGGCAACCGACATCTTGGTCTTCATTCTGGCGCCAACTTCTTCTTGAGTTCTTGATCTCGTACTTAAGATCGTTATTGTGTCTTGCTAGAGCTACGATCTCGTCCATGTAGTCCTTGCGTGTAGTCTTGATTCTTCTTCAAGTTCGATGATCCTTCCCTTTGCGTTACGCAACTCCAACATATCGTTGCACATTTGGTTCTCTGGCGTCGAATGTGCTGGTTTAACTCTGGATGAAAGCTGCAATGGATCTATCCTTCTTGGTGCTGACTATGTCCCATTTGTCATCTCGGCGTCCATAAATCTGGTAGATAGTGTCCTTGAGGTCTTCTTGATAAACTTCTCCAATCGTCCCATGGTGATGTGAGCTGTCATGCTCTTTCCCGGACTCAAGTTGGTGCTGAAAACACTATCTATAGGCTTGGTGATTGGGGCGAATGTCCTTCTGGAGCGTGAGCTTGAATCTTCGGCGCTCCTCTTGATGAGTGGCGTTGAAAGTTCGGTGAAGTGGGTAGTCAATGTTCGGTGCTTGGTGACTTCCTTCAAGTGAAATCCAAAAGGTGCGCCTTCATCTGGTTGGGTGTACTTAATCCTCGCGTCCGTCATCCTAAGAGTAGAAAAGATGAGGAGTTGGAAAATGGGAAGAGAGTAGTGATCTATGGCTTTAACTTAGTGGTCGTGTCCTACAGTCAGCGTGTGCTCTGATACCATCTCTATAGCGACCAGACCGAATGGATCAAGTCTCGTGCTCGGTGTCATCCTGGATCGATAATCTTGACACCACGATGCTTGAAGGATTTATAGCGAGTAGCAATCACACACTTATTACATCGTTGTCCACAAGGAACTTATTACAATAATATGGCTTAAGGCCATCTAATAATAACAATGGAAGGCTTGGAAGATAAGTGAGTCCATCAACTCCATCGGCATCTTGAGTATAGAACCACGACCTAACACCTTAATCGTAAATGCGAAAAGTGCATAGCGTGAAAGTTGCAGCCAGCAATTGACACATGGAATATGATGGCAATGTAACACATAGAAACAATGAAAGAATAAGCCTATACTACATGCATATATGGCTGGTGGTAAGGCTCTCTGGTTACATTTTGCATAAAGCTAGTTTTCCCTACAACAAAGGAATAATTTTATTTAAATATCATGGTGGTTGTTAAACATTGAGAATGGTTGACAGCATCCTCAATCCCAAATAAAAGTACTCATCAAAACCCAATAACATTTATTAGAAGTAACATGTTGAGATTCACATGATATTCAATTACGAGATACTCAAAGCGTCCATAACAGGGGACACGGCTAATCATGATTAGTTTATACACTCTGCGAGAGGTTTGCGCACTTTTCCCCACAAGACTCGATCGCCTCCGCTTGGTTCTCGCACTACATGGTGTTTGAAAGCGGATGGCCGAGACATAGTCTTTCGAAGCGCTAGCACCTTACATGTGGGTAGACCGTACCAACCTACATCCCCTACATCAGCTAGCCTACCGTAAGAGTTCGCACAACTTAGTCAACTACGCGAGCCCATAATTGGCTTGTGGCTGCACGGAAGTTTCAGTTTGAATAATCTTATGATCCCTTAGAGCACAGGTGGCGGTCAGAAGAAATCTGAGCAAGTCTGATAGAAACCGGTGCCTCAATCCACCCGGATGTGTGTTTAGGTTGCCACCTTAGATAAACCATTAATTAACAATCTCACATCTGTCATGGATATTCACTCACCCAATCCCGTCTACTAGCATAGCATGGCATAAAAGCAAGCGTAGAAGTGACTCCCAAGGTTTCATAAGTAAAAGCAGGTAATAGGTACTACCTCGGTCTACTTCGCAATCCCACAATTTAATTAGATCCTAAACATGCAAGTGTTTGAAGGTTTGATCTAATGCAATAAAAGCTGGGTAGTAGAAAAGGTATGATCAAGTGTTACTTGCCTTGCGATGATCCATGAGACCTAGAGATTGAAGTAACAAGCGGCGCACTCCGGGTGATCTAGCAGACAAACAACAAGCGTACAATAAGTACTCATCTAATGCAGGGAAAATCTCAAATAAAAGATCTAACCAGAAAGTTCAACTTAAGAACCCTGGTTGCAAAAGAATCGAATCAAATAAAGCATCGAAATTGAAAATCGAGAAAACGACTCGGTTTAGCAATCTGAAACTAGGTCAAAATTTTACAGTAGCAAAACTTTGTTTAAGTAGGTTAGTCGGGCGGCGGTTTAAATAACGAAACTCGGCACTTGAATCACTGATTCCGATAAGCGGCGAGAAAATAAACAGATTTGAAAATCAAATCGAAATCGAAATCGAAAATAACGGATTAAATCCGATTAAAAGAAAAAGCGACGAGCGGATTAAGCGGCGGACGTTAGTTAACAGATCTAATCCGGCGAACACGTTCATTGAAGCGAGCGGGTCGGTGGCGTTCACTAAATAATAAAACCGAAAAAAAAACCAATCTAGGTTTTTTTAAAACCAACATAAAAAAAACGGATCGGTTTTAAAGAAAAACGGATCGGGGAGGGTGGTGGCGGCGACTACCTCGGTGGAGTCGCCAGTGACTCCGACCTCGTGAGGTCGGTGGTCGGCGGTGGCGGCGAGGTCGGCGGTGGTGGCGAGGTCAGGCGATGGCGGCGGCAGGCGGCGGCCGTGGCGGCATGGGAGGCTCGGGTGGCGTGGCGGGTGAGGTGAGGAGAGGGGGCTCGGTTAAATAGGATGGGGGTGCTGCCTTGGGGAGGGCAAGCCGGGGGGAGGAGGAGTCCTCCTCGGACTCGCCATGTGTGTGTGTGTGTGTGTGTGTGTGTGAGGAGAGAAATGGCTGGGCGGCGGCTGGGCAGTGGGCCCTTGGCCAGAGGCAGCGTTTTTTTAAAACAAAACTAAGCAATTTAAAATAAAACCAAGCGAACTCCAAATTAAATAAAATTAATTTTCCCGACTCCTAAAAATGAGTCGAACAAAAGAACTTTAAAAGCAGGGCAAAAATGCATATTTTAAAATACTCATTTTTCTTGCCTAAAGCAAATAAACTTTCAAACACCAAAATTGATTTATTTATTAAATCTTCATTTTCCCTAAATGTTGGGAAAGTCATATTATTCCCTCTCTTATTTTTTATAGGAAAAACTTATGAAGATATTTAAATAAATCCAAATGATCCTATTTTCAAAATTTGAGAAATCCCAAATATGAAAATAATGAAATCTCAACTCTCTCGAGGGTCCTTGAGTTGCTTGAAATTTTCTAGGATCGGAAAAATGCGAGAAAATATGATATGCATGATGACCTAATGTATAACATTCCAAATTGAAAATTTGGGATGTTACATTAATACCTTCTTTTTACTTTGCTTTTTATTTTACTTTGCATCTTTATACCAAAAATATTATCTATCGGATCTCACTCTCGTAAGTGACCGTGAAGGATTGACAACCCCTATTCGCGTTGGTTGCGAGGAGTTATTTCTTTGTGTAGGTCACGAGGGACTCATGGCGTAGCCTCCTCTTTGGATTGATACCTTGGTTCTCAAAACTGAGGGAAATACTTACGCTACTTTGTTGCATCATCCTTTCCTCTTCAAGGAAATCCACGCATGATGCTCAAGAGGTAGCAAGAAGAATTTCGGGCGCCGTTCTTGGGAGTCTCATAAAAGTCAACATACCAAGTACCCATCACAATCCCTTATCTCCGCATTACATTATTTGCCATTTGCCTCTCGTTTTCCTCTCCCCACTTCACCCTTGCCGTTTTATTCGCCCTCTCTTTTTCGTTGGCCTTCTTCCGTATGTATATTTGTTTGTGTTTCCTTGTGCCTTCTATATGCTTGCATCTTCGCTTGCTGAAAATCTATTGATATGGATCCACTTGAAGTGTTCTACTTGGATCATCTTGATCCTTATCTTTCGTCTTTGAAACCCCAACTAGCCTAGTTGATGGGAAATCTTTAGATGAGCATGCTCATTTTGCGTGTCATCATTTATGCGAAAAGGGAAGCTCTTAGGTATCATATAAATAGTTTGTTATGCTATGCTTGGAATCTTTGTGAAATTTGTGATTTTACTTATTGCTCTAAGAACCTAAAAACACCTCCCCTACCTATGTGAGTTCAATGATAATGAAATCTTATCTTCTTATGCAAAGGGTGTTTATAGTTACTATGAGATCGAACAAATTGAAGAATTTGTCATTTTTAAGGGTGCTCATGAAGTTGCTTATTTGATTGAAAAGTATGATTTTACTCTCAACAAATCTGAAAATTCCGTCATACTTAAATATTGCAATGAAAACTTTGCTCATAATGTCTATGTCCAAGAATTTATTGAAAGAATGACCGTTGCTTTGGAAGAAAATAATGATATGCATGAATCTATAGATAATGATGATTCCGATGATTTGGTTGAAATATCCCTCGAAGAACATGATGCTTGCTATTCTTGTGGCCATGATGCCAATATTTATGAAGACAAATTTGCTATAGTTCCTTATGTTAAAAATGAGATCGTTGCTATTGCACCCATGCTTGATAGTTCCTTCGATGAAAAGCATGATTGCAATGATTTTACTATAAATTTTCTTGATGTCAATTGTGCTAATAATATGCAAAACCCTAAGCTTGGGGATGCTAGTTTTGCTATGTCCACTATTTGTTGCAATGATCATGATTGGGGTGATTTTTCTTATGATCTTGAAAATTTATTGAATCCCCATGATGAATATGAGATTGATAATATTGTTTGCAATAATATTGAAAGTGGTTTGGAAGAGTGTCAACTTTAGATCCCACATATTTGGAGAATATTCAATCTTATGAAATTTTTGATAAAAGTGGGTTTGGAGAGGTCATGACTTTAGTTAATGTTAATCCCACTATTTCGGAAGAGTGTCAACTTTGCATGCATGTGGATCGTGTTGAAAATATTTTATGTGATAGCTATTTTGTTGAATTTTCTTATGATACCACATGTAATTATTATGAGAGAGGAAAATATGGTCGTAGAAATTTTCATGATAATAAATTACCTCTCGTTATGTTGAGATTGCTATTGTTTCTTTCCGCTTCCTTGCATATGCTAGTTTTTGCTTGCTATGATAATTTGTTTGCCTATAAGATGCCTATACATAGGAAGTATGTTAGACTTAGATGTGTTTGTCACGTGTTTCGTGATGCTCTCTTTGTGCTTCAATTCTTGTCTCTCATGCGAGCATCATTAAAATTATCTATGCCTAGCTAAGAGGCGTTAAGCGATAGCGCTTGTTGGGAGGCAACCCATTTTTATTTTTAGTTTTTTGCTTTTCCTTCTGTTTAGGAATAAATAATCCATCTACCTTCTGTTTAGATGTGGTTTTATGTTTTAATTAGTGTTTGTGCCAAGTTAAACCTATAGGATCTTCTTGGATGATAGTTATTTGAAATTGCTGTAATTTCCAGAAACTTTCTGTTCACGAAAACAATTATTAAAAATCACCAGAACGTGATAAAATAGTTATTCAATTGCTGCTGATCAATAAACAAATTTCCTAGGTCTTCCTATTTTTCTGAATTTTTGTAGTTCCAGAAGTTTGCGTTAGTTACAGATTATTATAAACTGTTCTGTTTTGACAGATTCTGTTTTTAGTGTGTTGTTTGCTTATTTTGATGAATCTATGGCTAGTAAAATAGTTTATAAACCATAGAGAAGTTGGAATACAGTAGGTTTAACACAAATATAAATAAATAATGAGTTAATTATAGTACCTTGAAGTGGACTTTTGTTTTCTTTTGCTAGAGACTCATGAGATTTCTGTTGAGTTTTGTGTTGTGAAGTTTTCAAGTTTTGGGTGAAATCTTTTGATGGATTATGGAACAAGGAGTGGAAAGAGCCTAAGCTTGGGGATGCCCATGGCACCCCCAAGATAATCTAAGGACACCAAAAGTCAAAGCTTGGGGATGCCCGGAAGGCATCCCTCTTTAAATCTACTTCCATCGGTAACTTTACTTGGAGCTATATTTTTATTCACCACATGATATGTGTTTTGCTTGGAGCGTCTTGTATGATTTGAGTCTTTGCTTTCTAGTTTACCACAATCATCTTTGATGTACACACATTTTGAGAGAGCCATACATGAATAGGAATTTGTTAGAATACTCTTTGTGCTTCACTTATCTTTTGAGCTATATAGTTTTGCTCTAGTGCTTCACTTATATCTTTTAGAGCACGGTGGTGGATTTGTTTTATAGAAACTATTGATCTCTCATGCTTCACTTAGATTATTTTGAGAGTCTTAAATAGCATGGTAATTTGCATAATAATCTCAATATGCTAGGTATACAAAAATAGTAAAAACTTTCTTATGAGTGTGTTGGATACTAAGAAAAGTTTGATGCTTGATGATTGTTTTGAGATATGGAGGTGATAATATCAAAGTCGTCCTAGTTGAGTAGTTGTGAATTTGAGAAATGCTTGTGTTGAAGTTTGCAAGTCCTGTAGCATGCACGTATGGTAAGCGTTATGTAACAAATTTGAAACATGAGGTGTTGTTTGATTGTCCTCCTTATGAGTGGCGGTCGGGGGATGGCGATGGTCTTTTCCTACCAATATATCCTCCTAGGAGCATCGCGTAGTGCTTTGGATTTTGATGGCTTGTAGATTTTTGCAATAAGTATGTGAGTTCTTTATGACTAATGTTGAGTTCATGGATTATCGCACTCTCACCCTTCCATCATTGCTAGCCTCTTGATGCAGTGCATTGCCCTTTCTCTGCTTGAGAGTTGGTGCAAACTTAGCGGTGCATCAAACCCGTGATATGATACACTCTTTCACACATAAACCTCCTTATATCTTCCTCACCATACCTACCTATTATGGCATTTCCATAGCCATTCCGAGATATATTGCCATGCAACTTTCCACCATTCCGTTTATCATGACACCTTCATCATTGTCATATTGCTTAGCATGATCATGTAGTTGACATAGTATTTGTGGCAAAGCCACCGTTCATAATTCTTTCATACATGTCACTCTTGGTTCATTGCATATCCGGTACACACGGAGGCATTCATATAGAGTCATACTTTGTTCTAGTATCGAGTTGTAATCATTGAGTTGTAAATAAATAGAAGTGTGATGATCATCATTTTCTAGAGCATTGTCCCAAGTGAGGAATATAAAAAAAGAGAAAGGCCATAAAAAAGAAAGGCCATAAAAATGAGAGAAAAAGAGAAGGGACAATGCTACTATCCTTTGCCACACTTGTGCTTCAAAGTAGCACCATAATCTTAATGATAGAGAGTCTCTTGTTTTGTCACTTCCATATACAAGTGGGAATTTTCATTATAGAACTTGGCTTGTATATTCCAACAATGGGCCTCCTCAAGTGCCCTAGGTCTTCGTGAGCAAGCAAGCTGGATGCACACCCACTTAGTTTCTTTTGTTGAGCTTTCATACATTTATAGCTCTAGTGCATCCGTTGCATGGCAATTCCTACTCCTTGCATTAACATCAATCGATGGGAATCTCCATAGCCTATTGATTAGCCTCGTTGATGTGAGATCTTCTCCTTTTTTGTCTTCTCCACATAACCCCCATCATCATATTCTATTCCACCCATAGTGCTATGTCCATGGCTCGCGCTCATATATTGCGTGAAAGTTTATAGGTTTGAGATTAAGTATGAAACAATTGCTTGGCTTGTCATCGGGGTTGTGCATGATGAGAGCATTCTTGTCTGACGAAAATGGAGCATGACTAAACTATATGATTTTGTAGGGATGAACTTTCTTTGGCCATGTTATTTTGAGAAGACATAATTTCTTAGTTAGTATGCATGAAGTATTATTATTTTTATGTCAATATGAACTTTTGTCTTGAATCTTTCGGATCTGAATATTCATACCACAATTAAGAAGAATTACATTGAAATTATGCCAAGTAGCACTTCGCATCAAAAATTCTGTTTTTATCATTTACCTACTCGAGGACGAGCAGGAATTAAGCTTGGGGATGCCTGATACATCTCCAACGTATCTATAATTTTTGATTGCTCCATGCTATATTATCTACTGTTTTGGACCATATTGGGCTTTATTTTCCACTTTTATATTACTTTTGGGACTAACCTATTAACCGGAGGCCCAACCCGAATTGCTGTTTTTTGCCTATTTGAGTTTGATGAAGCGGAATATCAAATGGAGTCAAATGGAATGAAACCTTCGGGAGCGTGATTTTCTCACGAATATGACCCGGAGACTTGGACCCTCGTCAAGAAAGCCACGAGGTGGGCACGAGGTAGAGGCGCGCCTACCCCTAGGGTGTGCCCCCACCCTCGTGGGCTCCACCGATGTACTTCTTCCTCCTATATATACCTCGTAACCCCAAGCGATCGATCACGGGCCAAAACCTAATTCCACCGCCGCAACCTTACATGCCCACGAGATCCCATCTTGGGGCCTGTTAGGAGCTCCACGGAAGGGGAATCCACCACGGAGGGCTTCTACATCATCACCATAGCCCCTCCGATGAAGTGTGAGTAGTTTACCTCAGACCTTCGGGTCCATAGTTAGTAGCTAGATGGCTTCTTCTCTCTTTTTGGATCTCAATACAATGTTCTCCCCCTCTCTCGTGGAGATCTATTTGATGTAATCTTCTTTTGCGGTGTGTTTGTTGAGACCGATGAATTGTGGGTTTATGATCAAGATTATCTATGAACAATATTTGAATCTTCTCTGAATTCTTTTTTGTATGATTGGTTATCTTTGCAAGTCTCTTCGAATTATCAGTTTGGTTTGGCCTACTAGATTGGTTTTTCTTGCAATGGGAGAAGTGCTTAGCTTTGGGTTCAATCTTGCGGTGTCCTTTCCTAGTGATAGTAGGGGCAGCAAGGCACGTATTGTATTGTTGCCATCGAGGATAACAAGATGGGGTTTTTATCATATTGCATGAATTTATCCCTCTACATCATGGCATCTTGCTTAAGGCGTTACTCTGTTTTCATTAACTTAATACTCTAGATGCATGCTGGATAGCGGTCGATGAGTGGAGTAATAGTAGTAGATGTAGGCAGGAGTCGGTCTACTTGTCTTGGACGTGATGCCTATATACATGATCATACCTAGATATTCTCATAACTATGCTCAATTCATCAATTGTTCAATGAGAATTGTTCACCCACCGTAAAGTACTTATGCTCTTGAGAGAAGCCACTAGTGAAATCTATGGCTCCCAGGTCTATCTCCATCATATTAATCTTCCATCGCTTTATTATTGCCTTTGCTTTTTTACATTGCTTTTTATTTTAGTTTGCATCTTTATACCAAAAATACCAAAAATATTATCTATCGGATCTCACTCGTAAGTATTTGTGAAGGGATTGACAACCCCTATTAGCGTTGGTTGCGAGGAGTTATTTTCTTTGTGTAGGTACGAGGGACTCGCGTAGCCTCCTCTTGGATTGATACCTTGGTTCTAAAAACTGAGGGAAATACTTACGCTACTTTGCTGCATCATCCTTTCCTCTTCAAAGGAAATCCAACGCGATGCTCAAGAGGTAACAACTGTGTTGTCACCTTTCTCCTTGGTTCCACTTCGGCCACTTTGTGAACTTGTTGATTCTGACGTACAAATCTTGAAAGCCCCGACAGCTCGGGGAAAGGGCCCGTATGTCGAGCCCCAGACCAAAAGCGGCCAGGAAGAGGATTGTTTGAAGAGCTTGGGCTGGTTGATGAAGCTTGTTTGAATGGGCCGACACGCTTCACACTTGGTTACTAGGGCGATTGCATCCGGGAGGCGGTGGGACGAGAAGAAGCCTTGCTTGGGCGCTTTGCCGACAAGGGCTCTCGACCATATGTGGGAGCCACACATGCCTCCATGTATCTCTACCAACAACCTCGATTCGTCTTCCCGAGGAATGCACTTCAACTTCACGTCGTTTGGTCTCATACATATAGGGCATCATCCACAAACTGGTACATGTTGGACCGACGGGTTACTTTCTCTGCTTCTTCTTGTTCCTCGAGAGCTCCCTGTTTGGAGAAGCGGACGGTGTGATGTGCCCATGCGGAGCACGAGGCTCGGCAGCAAGGGCTAAAGGCACATCTTGACGCAAGGGCAGCTGCCTCTGACGGCCGAGCTCGAGGCTCCGCCGAGGTTCTTGCTCTCCGGCAAGCTTGGGGCACCCGGCAACGTCCTTGCCGGTGGCTCTTGGGATCTCAGCGGGAAAGTACTTGCCAGGGCCCACCTTCCTTCACTTGTTCTGTCCTGCTGATGGCTCGACGGACGGTTGAGTTAATTGAAGCACTAAGGTACATGGTTCCACAGGAAACTTCAGGGCAGCGCGCTTCGACAGGTCGTCAGCAATGTCGTTCTCCGCTCGGGGAACATGCTCTGCTTGCAATCCGTCAAAACGCTCTTCCAATTTCCTCACTTCATCCACGTAGGCCTCCATCAACGGGCTCTGGTAATCCTTGTTGACTTGCTTAACGACGAGCTGCGAATCACCTCTGACGATGAGCTTCTTGATTCTGAGGTCTGCCGCGATCCTGAGACCGGCAAGCAATCCCTCATACTCCACTGTGTTGTTCGTTGATTTTTCCCGGGGAAAGTGCATCTGGACTACGTACTTGAGGTGCTCTTCGGTGGGCGTGACGAGTAGCACGCCGGCACTAGCACCTTGCAGTGAGAAAGCACCATCAATGTACATAACCCAATCGCGGCAGGTCTCCTTGCCGGGAAGGGTGGTTTCCTGAACCTCTTCATCGGGCGTTGCAGTCCATTCCGCTATGAATTCTACCAAGGCTCGGCTCTTGATCATTGAAGTACTTTCAAACTTGAGGCCAAAGCTGAACAACTCCAACGCCCACTCCACAATCCTCCCTGTCGCATCTGGGTTGTGTAAAATCCATCGCAAAGGGAGGCGGGTGACGACGGTGATCTCATGCGCTTGGAAATAGTGACGCAGCTTTCTCGAGGCCACGAGGAGGCCGAAAAGTAGCTTCTGCATACCAGAATATCTTGATCTAGCCCCCTGCAAGAGGGAACTGACAAAATAAACGGGGTGCTACACCACCTTCTTTTTCTGTCCCACTTCGCCCATCTGCTCGGACTCTGTCTCGCCGGGACCGGGACTTGTCGGGGGTTCCGCCTTGCCGGGTTAGGCTCTGCTGGGGAGGACCCCGGACCGTCATCCGATGGCTCTACTGCTTCTTCCTCAAGTTCTCTCTACGCCACCAGCGCAACACTGACCACTTGATTCGTTCTTTGCTAAGTACAATAGCAGCTCTTGTGGTTTAAGCGCGACTAGTATTGGCGTGGAGGAGAGTACCTCTTCAAATCTTGCAGCGCCGCCTCGCCTCGAGTCCACTTTATTGGACCCGCCTTTTCAAAACTTTGAAAAAGGGAGGCCTTCAGCAGATTGGAGATGAACCTACTCGAGGCAACAACGCGGCGGCGAGCCTCTGGACGTCTTTGACCCATTTGGCGCCTCAATCTGCTCGATTGCCTTGATCTTGTCGGGATTTGCTTGATTCGCGTTGAGACACAAAGAACCCAAGAAGTTTGCGAAGGGTACACGAACACACACTTCTGGGTTGAGCTTGAGGTTGATCTTGCGCAGATTTGCAAATGTTTCTTCTAAATCTTGCACGAGCGTAGTCCTGTACTTGGTTTTGACCACTATGTCATCCATATAAGCTTCCATATTTCTATGTAGCTAGGGCTCAAAACCAATCTGGACTGCTCGGGCAAACGTTGAACCAACGCTCTTCAACCCGAAAGGCATTCGTACAAAACAGTACGTACCACATGGGGTGATGAACGCGGTTTTTTCTTCGTCTTCCTTCATCATGAAGATCTGGTGGTATCCTGAATAAGCGTCGAGGAATCACAGCAGGTCACGCCCGGCAGTGGAGTCCACAATCTGGTCGATGTGTGGCAGAGGGAAAGGATCCTTTGGATATGCTTTATTGATATCTGTGTAGTCAATACACAACCTCCATTTCCCATTTGCCTTACGCACCACTACTTGATTGGCCAGCCACGTAGGGTGGAGCACTCCTCTAACCAGGCCCGCCGCCTCTAACTTCCTGATCTCCTCGATAAAGAACTCTTGTCGCTCCAAAGCTTGCTTCGACCTTACCTTGATGGGCGCGCATGAGGACGGAACAACAGATAGTGCTCAATCACCTCCACAGGAGCGCCGGGGATGTCGGATGCTTGCCATGCAAACACATCGACATTACGCCCACAAGAAAGCGACGAGCGTGCTTTCCTATTCTTTGTCGAGGGTGGAGCTTATAGTGAAAGCCCCGCCCGTGCCGTCCTCCTTGACGGACACCTTGGTTTCTGGTGCTGCAGCCTTGGACTTCTTACTCTTGCCGGTGGAGCTCTCTGGCACGTCCTCAACGGGAGTGCAGCACTCCGAAGAGGCGCGCTTGCCGGAGTGGGTGCAAGAGGTCTTGCCGGAAGAGGTCTCGCCGGAAGGGGTCTTGCCTGCAGAGGTTTTGCCAGCATTCTTCCTTCCCGGGGCTTCAACGGCAGGAGCGAGCGCCTTGGTGGCAGTTGCTACAACTGCGTCTCGGTAGAGTTGGTCGGCGCAGATGAGCGCGTCTTTCTTGTCAGAGGGGACGTTGATGATGGTCAGCGGCCCTGGCATCTTCAATGTGTTGAAGGCGTAGTGTGACGCCACCATGAACTTGGCCAGCGCTGGTGTAACACCCTGGATGTAAACTTCCCTTTTTGGGCAATATATCAACTTGACCTCATCCAATTCT
Organism: Aegilops longissima; assembly: GCA_021605205.1. Classification (NCBI taxonomy): domain Eukaryota; kingdom Viridiplantae; phylum Streptophyta; class Magnoliopsida; order Poales; family Poaceae; genus Aegilops; species Aegilops longissima. The sequence continues at coordinate 44,333 of JAHIAM010000317.1, forward strand.
TGTGGGTTTTGTCATGCTTGGCTTCATCTTGTTTGGTTATGTGGGTTCCTCTTTTCTTTGTTTTGCTCATTTTACCATATTGCATTTGTGTCTCTTGTCATCTGGCATTCCATTCTTATCATGTGCTTGTTGTGATCTCTCACATGTTATGTTGTTGCATGTTCCATTCTCAAACTTGCATTACCATCTCCTCCTTCCCTCTACTTCTTTCCTTATCAAGTGCTATCTTTTCCTTTCTCAATTAATGTTCATCTTCCCCTGCCATTCTTGCTCCTTACACTAAACCTCTCTTCCAAAAATCTCCTCATTTGAAGTTGTTTTGGTCAGGTTCAAAAATGACACAAGTTTGAAATATTTCCAAACTTGTCTTATTTTCTACCTCTAAAATGCCCATTACAATTTATTAAAATAGTGGGAATTCAGGAGTTTGGAGATATTTTATTTTACTCCAACCCCTCTTGTTTTTTTCACTGTGCTTTCTTTTCTTTTCTTTTTGGTTTTGAAAAGGAAAAGAAGGAAGCAGCAGCAGCGATGGCAGCCAGTGAGGCTTTCCACAGGCTCGGCCTCCCAGCCCGGCCCCCCCGCAGCCAGGAGGCGCCCAGCCCGCTCGCTTCTCTCTCCTGCCTTGGCGCACCCGCATCGCGCGTACCCCGCTAGTGCCACTCCACGTGGGCCTTGCCCCCCCCTTTGGCAGCGGCTGTCTGTTCTCCTCACCCACCTTTTCCCCTCCTCTCGCCGTCGCCATGGGGACCCCGAGCACAGGGTAGTGAGCTCGACCCGTCGCCCTAGCCCCTACTTATCCCTCTCTTTGCCCTCAAGCCCCTAGGGTTCCCCTCTTCCTCTCGCCGCCCGCCCGGTGAGAGACCACCAGATCCATCACGTCGACTCCGTCCCAAGCGCGGCTGAGAACGCAGCGTCGTCGCCCGGCGTGCTCTCCGGCCACCCCAACCCTGCGGTCCGTGTCCAAATTCGTCCCCGTCGCCTTCTCCTTCCACGACGTCGACTACGGTGCGCCGGATCGTCAAGTTCGTCGGCGTCCTGGCTTCCCCCTCCCTCTCGGTCGAAGCGCGGCAAGTTGAGCACGACTCCGTCGCCTTGAGCCAGTTCCGTCGCCGTATTTTTGTCCTTGGGTAAGGAGGTATAACCTACTTCCTCCCTGCTCCTTCCTATCGTCATTTGATCACCGTAGGGCGCGTTCCGATCCGTGTTTTTCTCGTGCTCGGCGTGCTCCGGCATGTCTGTAGGTTTTGGGTTCGATGTAGTTGGCGTGCGTGGGTGCGCGATTCCCCTTCGGGTTCGTCCTTCGTGCTCCGTGGTGTCCTCCGCGCACCCAATTTGAGCAGGTCGCGAGCCGCCGTAGCTTTTGTTGCCTCGCGGCGTCGTCGTTTCTTCTCTGTTCTTAGGTCAGGGCCTTGTAGTTTGGTCAAGTAGGCCAGAGTCCCTGTTCTTACCGACCTCCTAGCCTAGCCGAGCTGGTTTGCACCCCGAGCGCTCACTACGGCGACACAGGTTGAATCGGTAGCGCGCCTTTTATTTTCTTCGTTTTGTTCTTATCGGCGATGCTTAGTTAAGGGCGAAGCCCTTCTCTGTCGATCGCCGCCGCCTAGCCCGATGGCGGTTGGGAGAGTCCCACCGGGAGACCGGGTTCGATCCTCCCGAGGCTGCATTTTCTTCCCCTTTTTACAACCTGCTCATCCTTTGTTACTATGGCAATGAGGTCCCACCGATCGACCTCTCGGCGCCCTCCTCTATATATATATTTTTCCTTACCCAGCGTTTCCGTTTTGGTTTGCTTCTCTTTCCGTTTTAGGCAAGTCCATTTTGGACATTTCCAAATCTGGAATATGCCATTTCATTAACTTCCATTTTAGGCAGGTTTTGACTTAGTGCATTTGTGGTGATTTCTCTACTGCAACCCTAACATATTATATATGTTTTTGGGGTAGAAAAATCCCACCAACTCAGTGGTGGCATTAGTTTCTGCATTTGAGCAAGTTTATGATCATGTCTTTTGCATCATGTTGATGTGTTGTCTTTCATGGGTATATTTATTGCTTTTATGCTATGAGGTAGTTTGCACACGAACATGGCTTTGTACATCATGCTGTTATTGAAGGTTTTGCGTCATTCTTGTTTTGCTCGCCATTTCCAAACCGTGCATCCGATTCCGGTGATCTTTATATCGATTTCAGCGAAATCATCTCGTCTTTCGATGGCATACTTGGTTTGCCAAGTTGATGCCTAGTTCATCATTTACCTTCGGGCGCTTTAAAAGCATTGCATATCACATCATGCATATCATGTCATGTTTTGCATCATGTTGATTGTGCTTTGCACCGTGATTTATTATGGTTCCTTTGTTTGTGTTTTTGCTTTGGGTAGAGCCGGGAGACGAGTACGTGTACGAGGAACCTGTTGAGAACGCTTACGAGGATCAAGCTTTCGACAACTCGAGAACATTGCGAGCAAGATGATCATACCCTCGATATCACTTCTATCTTTGCTATGCTAGTTGCTCGCTCTTTTGCTATGCCTATTTGCGATGCCTACCACTTGCTATATCATGCCACCCATATTGCCATGTCAGCCTCTAACCATCCTTTCCTAGCAAACCGTTGATTGGCTATGTTACCGCTTTGCTCAGCCCTCTTATAGCGTTGCTAGTTGCGGTGAAGCTGAAGTTTGTTCCTTGTTGGAACATGGAGATGTTGTTCTGTTTGGAACATGTTTACTTGTTGGGGATATCACAATATATATCTGCTATAATTTTAATGCATCTATATACTTGGTAAAGGGTGGAAGGCTCGGCCTTATGCAGTGTTTTGTTCCTCTTGCCACCTAGTTTCCGTCATACGGTGTTATGTTCCTTGATTTAGCGTTCCTTACGGTTGGGTGATTTATGGGACCCCCTTGACGATTCGCTTTGAATAAGGCTCGTCGGCAAGGCCCAACATTGGTTTTACCATTTGCCACCTAAGCCTTTTCCCCGGGTTTCGCGAGCCGAGGGTCATCTTATTTTAAACCCGGGCCAATGCTCCTCGAGTGTTGGTCCAAACTAAACCACTTGCGGTGCCACCACGAGGCAACTTGGGGCATCTTCGGTTGCCGTCGTAGTGTTCATCCGGATGTGCCACGAGAGCGAGATATGTGCAGCTCCTATCGGGATTTGTCGGCTGTCGGTGACTTCTGGTCTTGTTTTATTCTTTGTCGAAATGTCTTGTAGTCCGGGATTCGAGATTGATCGGGTCTTCGGTAGAAGAATATCCTTCGTTGACCGTGAGAGCTTATAATGGGCTAAGTTGGGACACCCTGCGAGGTAATATCTTTGAAAGCCGTGCCCGCGGTTATGAGGCAGATGGGAATTTGTTAATGTCGGTTGTAGAAAACCCAAAGTTGACCTCAATTAAAATACACATCAACGCGTGTGTAACCGTGATGGTCTCTTCTCGTGAGTCGGGAAGTGAACACGATGTTGGAGTTATGCGGCGTAAGTAGTTCAGGATCACTTCTTGATCACTACTAGTTTCACGACCGTGCTTTGCTCCTCTTCCGCTCTCTTTTGCGATGTAGCCACCATATATGCTAGTCGCTTGCTTGCAGCTCCACTTTACTACTCTGTCCTTCCTATTAGCTTAAATAGTCTTGATCTCGCGGGTGTGAGATTGCTGAGTCCCGTGACTCACAGATACTTCAAAACAGTTGCAGAGTTCCGGCGATGCGGTGCAGGTGACTCAACCAAGCTCAAGTGGGAGTTCGACGAGGCGTGGTCGTTACTATGTGTCTTTTCGGATGATCGATAGTGGTGCCCAGTTGGGACGATTCGGGATCTGTGTAGCATTTGGGGTATCTTCTTTATTTTGGTTACGTAGTCGGACCTTGAGTGTACTCGAATGATGGATGTTTATTTATGTCTTTGTGTGAAGTGGCATTGTAAGCCAACTATGTATATCTTTCCTTAATTATTACTTGGGTTGTGTGAAGATTACCTCACTTGCGACATTGCTTTCAATGCGGTTATGCCTCTAAGTCGTGCCTCGACACGTGGGAGATATAGCCGCATCGAGGCGATACAAGTTGGTAATCGAGCCTTCCCGACTTAAGAGCCCCTACTTGATTGTTTCTTGGCGTTGTTGAGTCTAGAATGGAAAATGTTTTGAGTCTTAGGATTATATATATCGGAGTAGGATTTTTTTACTCCTCGGTCCTTAAATAAGCTCTGTGAGGTATCTGGCGTAGAGTTTTGACTCTTCTCTTCTCAAATTTCACTAAAAAAATTTAGGATCACGTGGGTATCTTGGAATCGTTCGATGGTTTTGTGGCGAGAACATTGTTCTTGGTGCCTCGACATTTAGGGGTTGTGGCGGTGTCCGGGGAGTTGAGCTCCGAGGTGTTGTCGTCACAATTTTATCGTTGCGATTCTGGAATACGAGTTTTGCCGACATCGAAATCTCTTTTGTGCGATTGTTGGTGAGATAACCACGATAGCCCGATCTTGTGGCGAGTCTTGGGAATATTGCCATGACTTGTATAACGGATGTTTTTGAAGGTCGAGGTACACGATTTCGAGGATTTCTTGGTTATGTGTTGACGGATGGATCTGGTTGGATCTAGGTATTGTTAGTTTGGGTGATATATTTTGTGTCCCTGTATCCCCAACACCAGATTGCATAACGAGAAAGTTTGGGAGTTTATAGGTGGGAATTCTAGTAGCTTACATGATATTCTTTCCGACGGATGTATGATTTGAGATTGGGGTTCAACGTCTAGTGGTCCGCCCATTCACGGTCGATTCTGATGGTGTGAGGCGTCTTAAAGAATCCTTGGCTATGCTGATTCGGGGCGTCTTGTTTGTCATTCGTGGCGTCCGCTATCGTCGTGTCGTGTGGGCCCCACCACGAACACTTTGGGCGAAATCTCTATCATGTGTTTGTTCGGCTCATTCTAGAATCCAATCTTTGTTTTCGGTTGTGATATTCGATTTGTTTCTAAGGCGGATGTTGTTTCCATATCTTTATCTAAGTGGCTTCTCACCTTAATGGGCGTGTGATGTTTAACCACGGAATTCATTCGTTCATTCTTGTTGAATGTTTATTGTGAAGACTATATGTTGCAATTTCTATCCGTTGATTCTACTTATCAATTTGTCTATCAAAGGACTAACGGATGTCACCCTCTTGAGATGGCTCCATGCAGCGTCTGAATCCGGATCGCAATGATGGGGATCGATCGAACCCTCCACCTCCACCTCCGCCTCCGGAGGCACGGCAAGCTATCATGGCAGCCACCAATGCCAATGCTCGAGATGATTTTGCAGCTCTTGCAAGAAGCGTACTCGAGGGCAAGGCAATCAAGGAAATCAAGGTCAAGGCAACAATCAGCCACACTTTGCTACTCTCGATCGGTTCCTCGCTAATCAGCGAAGTCTTTCGGTTTACGTAGCCGAGGCCACGACGGCTGACGATTGGTTAGTGGATATCTGCAAGCACTTTGGTATGTAGCAATGTCGGACACGAGGACTTTGTCAAGTTTGCATCGTTTCAACTCAAGGATCAAGCTGCTGAGTGGTACCAGCAATACAAAGATTCGAGAGGAGGTCGTGTCATTACAGGATGAGTTCGTCGTGATTTGAGCTCATCACATTCGAAGAGTGTTGTGGAGAGCAAGCGTGAGGAGTTCCGCAATCTCAAGCAGGGCACCATGTCGTCTATCAATACAATATTCAGTTCGAAGCTCGCTCGTTTTGCTAAGCAAGGCGTGCACGATGAGAAGAGTATGATCTATCAATTCGAGAGGTGGTGCGAGAGAAGATCTGCAATTAGCTCTTGTCTGTTTGAGCAGATAAGTATGATGATTTCTACAACATGGCTCTGAAGCAAGAAGCTGCCCAGCTCAAATGTGAGGCTTCTAAGAAGAGAATCGGGGATGCGATTCAGTCCTCTTCGTCCTCTCAAGTGGCAGCTAAGCAGCGAAGTTTTACCTGCCCCCTCCTCCGTTCCGTCGGCCTTACCAGTGAGAAGAACTCAGGTGGCCGTGGATCTTCCCACCCACCCAACCCAAGCTATCGAGAACAAGTCTAATTCTCAAGCTCCAAGGTCAAGTGCTCCTTACCACCGTCCGCTCTCTGAGGTCACTTGCAACAAGTGTCAGCAGAAGGGTCACTATGCGAACAAGTGCTTCAACCAAAGGCGCCTTCCGCCTCCTCCTCCTATGAAATCTTCAAGCAATGCAGTGGTCAAGCATAATCCAAAGTATGCCAAGGTCAATATGATGAATGCAGCTCGGGCATAGGATTCTTCAGATGTGCTAATGGGTAATCTCTCAGTTAATGATATTCCTGCAAAAGTTTTATTTGATACTGGTGCATCGCTTTCTTTCATTTCGAGACCTTTTGTTGCCAAGCATGAATTTGTGACGGAAAAGATTCCTATTCCGTTGAAGATTGTGTCCCCGGGCAAGCAAATGACAGCTAATAATTATGTCCCGGATGTTTCTATCAAGATGGGCGATTATAGATTTCTTTCTAAACCAATTGTCCTTGGTGACTCGGATATTGATCTTATTCTCGGAATGGACTGGCTTTATCAGCACAAAGCTCAGCTTGACTGTGCTGCCAGGGAAATTCAATTGACTCACTCTTCTAATGATGTGATCATCTATGCCACTCGTGATGAAACTATTTGGTTGTTTTCTCTCAATGAGAAGGGCGAACTGAATGCTATCTCTCAGATTCTAGTTGTTTGTGAGTACCAAGATGTCTTTCCAGAAGAGCTTCCGGGTATGCCTCCTCATCGGCCGATTGAGTTCGTTATCGATCTTGAGCACGGCTTGAACCCGTTTATAGCGTCCATACAAGCTTGGACACGAGGAGCTGAAGGAATTGAAGAAGCAGCTCGATGAACAAGAGCGTCTGGTTTGATCGGACGAGTTCATCTCCTTGGGGTTGTGGTGTTCTTTTGTCGGAAGAAGGATGGCGCGGACCGACTTTGCGTCGATTACCGTCCATTGAATAAGAAGACAATCAAGAACAAGTATCCACTTCCCAACATCAATGAGCTTTTCGAGCAACTCAAAGGTGCTACTGTGTTCTCAAGCTTGACCTTCGTATGGGGTATCATCAGATTCGCATTCGTGAACAAGATATTCCCAAGACAGCATTGAGAACAAGCTTTGGTTCTTATGAATATCTTGTCATGTCTTTCGGCCTTGTCAATGCTCCTCCAACATTCTCTCGGATGATGAACTTCATATTCAACCCCTACACCAATGAATTCGTCTTGGTCTATCTTGATGATATTTTGGTCTTCTCCAAGAATAAGAAGGATCATGCCAAACATTTGCGATTGGTGCTAGACAAGCTCGAGAGTATCAGTTCTATGCTAAGTTCTCCAAATGTGAATTTTGGCTTGATGAAGTGCTTTATCTTGGTCATATCATCTCCGCCAAGGGCATCGCTGTTAATCCGAGAAGGTGTCCGCAATTGTGAATTGGGAACCTCCTCGAGAATGTCAAGCAGCTCCATGACTTTCTTGGTCTTACAAGCTATTGCGAAGATTCGTTGAGAACTTCTCCAAGATTGCAAAGCCTCTTTCCAACCTCCTCGAGAAGCATGTGAAGTATATACGGTCTCCCGAGTGTGGCGTTGCTTTCAATACTCTCAAAGAGAAACTCGTCACAGCTCTGTCTTGACTCCTCTGATGAATCCAAGCCATTTGAAGTTTTACGTGATGCTTCTCTTCAAGGTCTCGGTCTTGTGTTAATGCAAGAGAGAGAGTTGTGGCTTATACCTCTCGCTTGATTGAAGCCCAACGAGAAGAACTACCCCACTCACGATCTTGAGTTGGCGGCAGTTGTCCATGCATTGATTACATGGAGACATCTCTTGTTGGGAAGGAAAGTGGACATTTTCACCGATCACAAGAGTCTCAAGTACATCTTCACTCAGCCCAACCTCAACCTCGAGGCAGACTCGATGGGTGAAATGATTCAAGAGTACAACCCAAGTATTGAGTATACTCAGGAAAAGCCAATGTCATTGCAGATGCTTTGAGCAGGAAAGCTTCTTCGCAGCAGTCTAATCCTCAAGCCCTTTCAGCGGATCTCTGTGAATCTTTCCATAAGCTGAATCTTCAAGTTGTTCCTCAAGGCTTTCTTGCCAACCTCATAGTCTCTCCTACTTTGGAAGATCAGATTCGTGAGGCTCAACTTCGGATACCATGGTGAAAAAGGTGAAGCGTGGTATCGACAAGGGCATTTCAAGTACAAGTGCTTCCACGTTGATGACAAAGACACTCTGTTCTTTGAGGACGGATTATGGTTCCTAAGGGTGATCGAGAAAAGTCATTATGAGCGAGGCTCACAATTCGCTTCTATCCATTCATCTGGAAATGCGAAGATGTACCATGACCTCAAGCAGTCATATTGGTGGACTCGAATGAAGCGAGAAATTGCTCAATTCGTGAATGAATGTGATGTCTGCGAGAAGAGTGAAAGCAGAACACCAAAGACCAGCTGGTCTCCTCCAACCTCTTGCTATTCCTGAATGGAAGTTTGATCATATTGAAATGGACTTCGTGGACTGGCTTTCCAAAGTCCAAGCGTGGAAATGATGCTATCTTCGTTGTCATTGACAAGCTTACTAAAGTGGCTCATTTTCTTCCTATCAAAGAATCCATCACAGCAGCTCGGTTAGCGAGCTATACACCTCGAGGATTGTCTCCTTGCGGCATTCCTCAAGTGATCTCTTGAGACCGTGGCAGCATCTTTACCTCCAAGTTTTGGGATTCTTTTGAAGGCCATGGGTACCAACATTCGTTTCAGCACAGCTTTCCATCCTCAAACAAGTGGCCAAGTTGGCGAGTTAATCAAATCCTTGAAGATATGCTCGGGGCTTGTGTCATTTCTTTCGGTATGAAGTGGGAAGATTGTCTTCCATATGCGAGTTCTCTTACAACAACAGTTTCCAAGCGAGTTGGGCAAAGCCCCATTCGAAATTCTCTATGGCGAGAAAGTGCCGTACTCCTCTCAATTAGTGCAGGCAGGTGAGCGCCAACTTCTTGGCAATGACTTGATCCGAAGCGGAAGAAATGTGCCAAGTCATTCGTGAGAATCTCAAAGCCGCATAATCGCGCGGAAGAGCTATTATGATGACAAGCACCGTGATGTGACTTTTGAAATCGGAGACCATGTCTACCTCCGCGTCTCTCAATGAAATGCACTCGTAAACCCGGTATCAAAGGAAGCTTGCCCCTAGATCGTGGGTCCTTTCAAGATCATTGGGAAAAGAGCGATCTAGCCTATCAACGAGCTTCCATCCAACTTTGCAAACATGCGATGTGTTTCACGTGTCACAAGCCGCAAGTGCTTCAAGACTCTGACGCACTATCAACGAAGAGATTGACCTTCAAGAAGATCTCTCTTATCACGAGCACCCGTTGCTATTCTTGAAGAAACCGGCGCAAGACTCGCAACAAGTCAATCAAATTCTTGAAAGTGAAATGGTCACACCATTCCGACCGAGAAGCTACACGGGGCGTGAGGATCACCTCCGTTCGAATATCCGGAGTTCTTTCGGTCCTAGATCTCGGGGCGAGATCCTCTTGTAGTGGTGGAGTGTTGTAACACCCTGGATGTAAACTTCCCTTTTTGGGCAATATATCAACTTGACCTCATCCAATTCTTGTGGGTTTTGTCATGCTTGGCTCCATCTTGTTTGGTTATGTGGGTTCCTCTTTTCTTTGTTTTGCTCATTTTACCATATTGCATTTGTGTCTCTTGTCATCTGGCATTCCATTCTTATCATGTGCTTGTTGTGATCTCTCACATGTTATGTTGTTGCATGTTCCATTCTCAAACTTGCATTACCATCTCCTCCTTCCCTCTACTTCTTTCCTTATCAAGTGCTATCTTTTCCTTTCTCAATTAATGTTCATCTTCCCCCTGCCATTCTTGCTCCTTACACTAAACCTCTCTTCCAAAAATCTCCTCATTTGAAGTTGTTTTGGTCAGGTTCAAAATGACACAAGTTTGAAATATTTCCAAACTTGTCTTATTTTCTACCTCTAAAATGCCCATTACAATTTATTAAAATAGTGGGGAATTTCAGGAGTTTGGAGATATTTTCTTTTACACCAACCCCTCTTGTTTTTTTTCTTTGTGCTTTCTTTTCTTTTCTTTTGGTTTTGAAAAGGAAAAGAAGGAAGCAAGCAGCAGCGATGGCAGCCAGTGAGGCTTTCCACAGGCTCGGCCTCCCAGCCCGGCCCAGCCCCGCAGCCAGGGAGGCGCCCAGCCCGCTCGCTTCTCTCTCCTGCCTTGGCGCACCCGCATCCGCGTACCCCGCTAGTGCCACTCCACGTGGGCCTTGCGCCCGGCTTTGGCAGCGGCTGTCTGTTCTCCTCACCCACCTTTTCCCCCTCCTCTCGCCGTCGCCATGGGGACCCCGAGCACGAGGGTAGTGAGCTCGACCCGTCGCCCTAGCCCCCTACTTATCCCTCTCTTTGCCCTCAAGCCCCTAGGGTTCCCCTCTTCCTCTCGCCGCCGCCGCCGGTGAGAGGACCACCAGATCCATCGCGTCGACTCCGTCCGGCGCAGCTGAGAGAAACGCAGCGTCGTCGCCGGCGTGCTCTCCGGCCACCCCAACCCTGCGGTCCGTGTCCAAATTCGTCCCGTCGCCTTCTCCTTCCACGGCGTCGACTACGGTGCGCCGGATCGTCAAGTTCGTCGGCGTCCTGGCTTCCCCCTCCCTCTCGGTCGAAGCGCGGCAAGTTGAGCGCGACTCCGTCGCGCGCGAGCCGGTTCCGTCGCCGTATTTTTGTCCTTGGGTAAGGAGGTATAACCTACTTCCTCCTGCTCCTTCCTATCGTCATTTGATCACCGTAGAAGGCGTTCCGATCCGTGTTTTTCTCGTGCTCGGCGTGCTCGGCATGTCTGTAGGTTTTGGGTTCGATGTAGTTGGCGTGCGTGGGTGCGCGATTCCCCTTCGGGTTCGTCCTTCGTGCTCCGTGGTGTCCTCCGCGCACCCAATTTGAGCGAGTCGCATGAGCCGCCGTAGCAGCTGTTGCCTCGCCCGGCGTCGTCGTTTCTTCTCTGTTCTTAGGTCAGGCCTTGTAGTTTGGTCAAGTAGGCGAGTCCTGTTCTTACCGACCTCCTAGCCTAGCCGAGCTGGTTTGCACCCAGCGCTCACTCTGGCGACACAGGTTGAATCGGTAGCGCCCTTTTATTTTCTTCGTTTTGTTCTTATCGTGATAGCTTGATAGTTAAGGGGCGAAGCCCTTCTCTGTCGATCGCCGCCGCCTAGCCCGATGGCGGTTGGGCGAGAGTCCCACCGGGAGACCGGGTTCGATCCCTCCCGAGGCTGCATTTTCTTCCCCTTTTTTACAACACTGCTCATCCTTTGTTACTATGATGTGAGGTCCCACTGATCGACCTCTCGGCGCCCTCCTCTATATATATATTTTTCCTTACCCAGCGTTTCCGTTTTGGTTTGCTTCTCTTTCCGTTTTAGGCAAGTCCATTTCTGGACATTTCCAAATCTGGAATATGCCATTTCTGTTAACTTCCATTTTAGGCAGGTTTTGACTTAGTGCATTTGTGGTGATTTCTCTACTGCAACCCTAACATATTATATATGTTTTTGGGGTAGAAAAATCCCACCAACTCAGTGGTGGCATTAGTTTCTGCATTTGAGCAAGTTTATGATCATGTCTTTTGCATCATGTTGATGTGTTGTCTTTCATGGGTATATTTATTGCTTTTATGCTATGAGGTAGTTTGCACACGAACATGGCTTTGTACATCATGCTGTTATTGAAGGTTTTGCGTCATTCTTGTTTTGCTCGCCATTTCCAAACCGTGCATCCGATTCCGGTGATCTTTATATCGATTTCAACCGAAATCATCTCGTCTTTCCGATGGCATACTTGGTTTGCCAAGTTGATGCCTGGTTCATCATTTACCTTCGGGCGCTAAAAGCATTGCATATCACATCATGCATATCATGTCATGTTTTGCATCATGTTGATTGTGCTTTGCACCGTGATTTATTATGGTTCCTTTGTTTGTGTTTTTGCTTTGGGTAGAGCCGGAGGCGAATGCGTGTACGAGGAACCTGTTGAGAACGCTTACGAGGATCAAGCTTTCGACAACTCGAGAACATTGCGGGCAAGATGATCATACCCTCGATATCACTTCTATCTTTGCTATGCTAGTTGCTCGCTCTTTTGCTATGCCTATGCTGCGATGCCTACCACTTGCTATATCATGCCACCCATATTGCCATGTCAGCCTCTAACCATCCTTTCCTAGCAAACCGTTGATTGGCTATGTTACCGCTTTGCTCAGCCCTCTTATAGTGTTGCTAGTTGCAGGTGAAGCTGAAGTTTGTTCCTTGTTGGAACATGGAGATGTTGTTCCTGTTTGGAACATGTTTACTTGTTGGGGATATCACAATATATATCTGCTATAATTTTAATGCATCTATATACTTGGTAAAGGGTGGAAGGCTCGGCCTTATGCAGTGTTTTGTTCCTCTTTCCACCTAGTTTCCGTCATACCGGTGTTATGTTCCTTGATTTAGCGTTCCTTACGGTTGGGTGATTTATGGGACCCCCTTGACAGTTCGCTTTGAATAAGGCTCGTCCGGCAAGGCCCAACATTGGTTTTACCATTTGCCACCTAAGCCTTTTCCCCGGGTTTTCGCGAGCCGAGGGTCATCTTATTTTAAACCCGGGCCAATGCTCCTCGAGTGTTGGTCCAAACTAAACCACTTGCGGTGCCACCACGAGGCAACTTGGGGCATCTTCGGTTGCCGTCGTAGTGTTCATCCGGATGTGCCACGAGCGAGATATGTGCAGCTCCTATCGGGATTTGTCGGCTGTCGGTGGCTTTGCTGGTCTTGTTTTATTCTTTGTCGAAATGTCTTGTAGTCCGGGATTCCAAGATTGATCGGGTCTTCGGTAGAAGGAATATCCTTCGTTGACCGTGAGAGCTTATAATGGGCTAAGTTGGGACACCCTGCAGGTAATATCTTTGAAAGCCGTGCCCGCGGTTATGAGGCAGATGGGAATTTGTTAATGTCGGTTGTAGAAAACCCAAAGTTGACCTCAATTAAAATACACATCAACGGCGTGTGTAACCGTGATGGTCTCTTCTCGGTGGAGTCCGGGAAGTGAACACGGTGTTGGAGTTATGCACGGCGTAAGTAGTTCGGGATCACTTCTTGATCACTACTAGTTTCACGACCGTGCTTTGCTCCTCTTCCGCTCTCTTTTGCGATGTAGCCACCATATATGCTGGTAAACTTGCAGCAGCTCCACTTTACTACTCTGTCCTTCCTATTAGCTTAAATAGTCTTGATCTCGCGGGTGTGAGATTGCTGAGTCCCGTGACTCACGAGATACTTCAAAACAGTTCTGAGTTCCGGCGATGCGGTCAGGTGACTCAACCGAGCTCAAGTGGGAGTTCGACGAGGCGTGGTCGTTACTATGTGTCTTTTCAGATGATCGAGTAGTGGTGCCCAGTTGGGGCGATTGAGGGATCTGTGTAGCATTTGGGGTATCTTCTTTATTTTGGTTCCGTAGTCGGACCTTGAGTGTACTCTGAATGATGGATGTTTATTTATGTACTGTGTGAAGTGGCGACTGTAATCCAACTATGTATATCTTTCCCTTAATTATTACTTGGGTTGTGTGAAGATTACCTCACTTGCGACATTGCTTTCAATGCGGTTATGCCTCTAAGTCGTGCCTCGACACGTGGGAGATATAGCCGCATCGAGGCGTTCTGACTGGGCGGCCAAGGATCTGTTATGCGGCAA
>JAHIAM010000318.1:0-90593 GCA_021605205.1 Aegilops longissima
GATATAGCGGGCGTAAGGTACCAAAACATGGGGCAGGGCAAACCCAACATTTGACCCAAGACATGATTGGACTGATGCATATAATGCTATAAGTTAGGTGCCGCACTCACAAGAAAGTGTTCGGACTTCTCACGCCGTATTGGGGGTTATACAAAGGCCCCTGGCGTACCGGCCGTACCAGAATGTATGGGTGCTTATTGTCGTAAATAAACATATGTAAAGAAGAATAGATAATGCAATAATAGACTAATGATGTGCTTTGTTATTTAAAGAATACGTCAAAACGTACTGATACAAGTAGTGCAATAAGCAGAAAATAGGACTATTTGACATGTCCTATCCAAGGGCAAGCTGTGGATTGGTATTTAAATAAGGTATTTCGCTCGTTATCAGAGACCACCTAGGGATTCCATTGTACAACGCAGCTTCCTGCCTCCTTGGTTGTTGTATTATGTGTAAAGCAATCGCCTTTGCGGATAGGGCTTCAGTAAGGTCTGAAAGAAAGAAAATGATAAAGGTATCAGCCCTAGGGCGGTTGAGCTGCTTGTGGGGCGTGCCATGGTGGTGCCCCCACTTATGCCCATGGTATTTTCAATGCGTAATTACATTACCGCGTAGTACGGATTTTTGCGTGTATTTGGGACTAGGCGGGGCGAATTGCTAAGCGAGCTACGATGTGTTGGCGATCTGTTATGAGTTACTCCGGACTCGCAGCGGTGTCTGGGGTTTATCATCGAATTGCTGGATTGCCTTAAGAGGCTGCTTTGTATACCTGCGAGGGCTGAAGTGTGCTCCTCCGTCGGGCGGCGCTCCGTGTTTCCATTGGTGTTATAACACCCTTAGGTCTGGCATCTTGAGCTTGAGGTATGCGTGGTCGCGGTACGCATTGAATCTTACAAATCACGGTTACTTTCGGCGATCGCGTGATAACCCCGCCGGGCAGGCGATGTAGAAGATTAGCTCCTCGCCCGGAAGTTGTCAGGAGATCCGAAGACCACTTCGGTGTGATTGAGATCGTGCAATGGGCCTCTACACAGGATGACACCTTTAAAGGTTGTTTTTGTGGGTTTGATCCTTGAGGATCTATGCCCATTTGTGCCTTATATCGATAGAGCGAGGTTCAGGCTGCCCATGATCCATAAGGACTTGAGTGAGGTGAAATCCGTCAATGATGGGGTCTAAGACCAATTCGGTAGATCCGCCATGATGGATACTAGTGGGGTGGTCCCTGGAATCAAAGGTGATCGGACAAGAGGACCATGGGTTGAACTTTGGGGTGATAGGCTCCAACGCATAGACGTCCCTTAGGCACGCTTCCGTTCCCTCTTGGGAATGTGGGTTGTGTATATCATGTACACGTCCTCATACAGGGAACCTCTTACTGTCCTCTGTGTTCGGCGGGGCTCCTCCTCGTCATCGCTATACAGCCTTGTCCTTGTTTTGGCATTTAACTTGCCGGCCTACTTGAACACCCAGCATTCTCTGTTGGTGTGATTGGCTGGCTTAATAAAGGAAGTGCCATGTATAAACACGGCGTCAGTATGCGGTCCAAACTGGGCGGGCGAGTACTTCTTCTAAATGGATTTTTCCGCTGGACGGATTTAGAGCCACTGAATCCGGCATTGGCTCTCATATCCTCGGTGTTATCACCGTTGTTGCGATGCTTGTGCTTGCTACGGCGTGGTGCTGCGTTCTTGTCATGGTATCCAAAGTGCCAAGGTTCCTTGATATGTTGTTGCTGCGAGCCAGCCAGCTATCCTCTCCAGCATAGCGGGTCATGAGTGTCGTGAGGGGCTGCCATAGATTTTGGCTTTTCACGACCAAGGTGTCGGGCGAGCCACTAAATCACGGATGTTGTGCTTAAATGCGCTAAAGGCTCTGCATCCGGACGATCGACAATTTGATTTTCTTAATTGAGGAACCGTGTCGAGAATTGCTGGCGATTCCCCATTTCTTGAGTTATATGGCTCGGTCGCCGGCATCCGGTGGTCGCTTGCGTAAGTGCCACGGAAGTTGTCAAGGAATGCATCTTCTAGATCCTCCCAACAATAATGAGTCTGGCGGCAAGCTGTTGACCAATGCGAGCTGGTCCTTTGAGTTTTAGTGGAAGGTACTTGATGGCATGTAGATCATCACCAGCAGCCATGTGAATGCGGAGGAGGAAATCCTCGATCCATACTCCGGGATCTGTTGTACCATCATATGATTCGATATTTACGGGTTTAAAACCCTCTGGGAATTCATGATCCATTACTTCGTCAGTGAAGCATATGGGGTGTGCGGCGCCTCTGTGTTGGGCTATATCACGACGCAGCTCATATGAGTCTTGCCTGCTGTGTTTGGCCTGGCCAGATTTACTTCTATAGTATCCGGTGTGAAGGTCATCGTCACGTGCTGGTGCGCGCCCCCTTGATCCGTAGGTCGATCTTGCATGTTTTTCCCTGTCTTCCAATACATCTCGTAGGTCTCGCGTGTTGCCCCTTGCCTTTGTATTTTTGTTTGAGTGGCGGCGGGGTGCAGGCTGGACTTCGGGCTTATATGCCTCTCTGTCTCAGCCACGGGGTGGCCGATCAACCGCATCATACGCTGGCAATGTAGGTTTCAATGCTTCCTCCTCGAGTTGGGGTAGCAACCTGTGTTTTGGATGACTCTTGGTTGGTCGTTCGAGTTCATATTCCTCGGTCGCAAGGACTTTAGTCCATCTGTCTGCTAGCAAATCCTAATCATTTCAGCTACTGCTTTTTCTTTAGGCTATTTCTGTGACAACAAGCAGCGCATAAAGCGCTCTGTTCGGCAGGATCCTCGAGCGCGAAAAATTCTTGTCGTCGAGGCTCACTTAAATCTTGGGAGAAGAGGCATGTAATTGACCTCTGCCTCTCCCTCTTCCGCTTCCTTCGGGAAGGTTGGCTTGTTCATCCTCGGCCCTAAATCTTCTTTGGAGGATTGTCATAAATCTTGACATTATCCGAGTACTATTATCTCCTATGCGGTATCACCACTTCTGCGTGGCGAGACTTAGAGTAGCCTTCTTGGCGTCGGCGATTTGGTTGCTTCTTGGAGGGGTCATCCTCTGCTGTCTTGTTGCCATTGCCTTCTTTGGGTGTATCCACCATGTATATATCATATGATGAGGTGGCGATCCGATTGCCACGTAGGCGATAGTTCTGTTAAGTCTCCGCATCGGTGTCCATACCATCGATGTCTTGAGTCAAAATCAGTATGTCGGTTAAATAAATCGGCGGTGGCTACTAAGTGGGTGGTGGGTGGGGAGGCGAATTTCTTACGTCGTCGCATCCCATCCTAGCGGACATAGATTGAGCCAAGTTTCTCGACAAGGAGAGATTTTAAAGAGTTGATTACATCGTAGAAGGCGAGTCTTTGAAAATATCATGAGTGAACTCCATGATCGGCGTGTCGGATTCGATTGGCATGGTATGAGCAGCTCGGTCCGTGGCGGAGATGAATCCGATGTTTGGCATCATGGCTCTTATGAGGGTAAGAGTCGGTATCCGGCTCTATCGCGTTGAAATCTGACCTCCATGGCGGAGTCTTTCCACCCATCCACGGATGGCGCGGTCGCTCCGGATTAAAAGGTAGGAGTAGTTGCGGTGTGATCTCACTGAGCACTATCCGTGGCGAGCTACATCGTGCTCGTCGTGATTGTGTAGCACACGGCATGGGCTCGAATCTGTCGAAGATCAAGTCTCGCGGATGTCGTGATGTAATTCAAGTTTAGAACCTGACCTGATGGCGAGGGCATAGCTCTCGATCTGGTTCGGATGGCCAGCGAGTTGGCCCTTGATCTGGCCGCCCGAATCTGAAGATCTGTCGGGGAGAAGACCTCATCCGGACAGCGTCGCTATCGATGATCGAAAGAGCCATCAAGCCTTCGGTGGCAACCGCAGTGGAACTCTCAATGAAAGCACCAATATCGGTGTCAAAACCGGCGGATCTCGGGTAGGGGTCCGTGTCGTCTAAGGTGGATGGTAACGGGGCGGGGACACAATGTTTACCCAGGTTGGGCCCTCTCGATGGAGGTAATACCCTACTTCACTGCTTGATTGATCTTGATGATATGAGTATTACAAAGTTGATCTACCACGAGATCGTAGAGGCTAAACCCTAGAAGCTAGCCTATGATATGATTGTTCTTGTCCTCTGGACTAAACCCTCCGGTTTATATAGACACGGAGGGGCTAGGGTTACATAGAGTCGATTTACAGCGGAGGAGATCTACATATCTGTCGTAAGCTTGCCTTCCATGAGGAGAGTCCCATCCGGGACACGAGGCGAAGTCTTAAATCTTGTATCTTCATAGTCCAACAGTCCAGCCAAAGAATATAGTCCGGCTGTTCGGATACCGCCTAATCCAGGACTCCCTCAACAGGCCCTTCTCCTTCTAGGAGGTGAGCTGTGTGGGGATTCCGGATCGAAATTCGGGGGCCGCCACCCAGTTGGTGTCGCGCGGCTCGGTGATGTAGAACCACCCGGTGCCACCCCTTTATGGTCTCCACATAGGAGCCTTGAGCCAGAGTGACATTGGGCATTTGCCCACCATGGCGCCTCCGCACTCCAGCTTGCTAGCCGACCTCCACCTTGACAACATTGAAGGTCTTCACCATAGGCGAAGTGGGGCACGATCGGAGGAAGGCCTCGCCCACGACAATAAGCGCCGAGATGTTGAGGATGAAATTGGGGGCGGATCGTGAAAATCTAGCCCATAGTAGAACATGAGCCCAGCGGACAAGCGGGTGGAGGAAATCCAGTCCACGGACAAAGTGTGTAAGGAAAACCACCCTCTCATGGGGTTGGGCGTGGGATGATCTGCCCATGTCAGCGGCCGTTGTGCGATGTACGTAGTGGATATCCGGCTCCCGTAGCTTTGTGATGTTCTCCTCCATGGCGGAGGGACCATCCACTGCCTCCGCTCGGACATGCTTGGAGTGTTTGAGGAGAAAATCACGAACTTAGGTATTTGGGCTCGAGTGTGCAGAATGGATAAGCAAGGAGGAAGAAGGCGTGGGTAAAAAGGGTGGATCCTTGTCCCTTTATAAGGGCGGAAGAGGCGATGCGCCTCCCCACTAACCTGGTAAAATCTCTTATTCCCCAAGCGTCGTGATTGATGGCGCGGTTGGGTTACCCACACCCGTATTGATGAGAATCCCGTGATAAGGGGACACGATCTCTGCTTCCACAAGACGTGCCAAGGAAACCGCCTCGCGATATGTGCAGTGGCTGGTTGAAGAAAAACAGTTCGAATAATGACCAGGCCGTGGTATGATGTCATGCTGCCAAGCGTGTCAGCGGATTAGATTTGTGGAAATATTATTCTCTCTACGGTGGTATGTGGAACTTGTTTTGCAGAGTCGGACACTATCCTTGTGTTCAAAATCTTCTATGGAGTATTAGGAGGAAGAACCCACCTTGCAATGCGGAAGACAAATCTGCGCCCCGGACTCATCGTCATTGAAGCCTAGTTCAGGGGCTACTGAGGGAGTCCTGGATTAGGGGGTCCTCGGACAGCCGGACTATATCCTTTAGCCAGACTGTTGGACTATGAAGATACAAGATTGAAGACTTCGACCCGTGTCCAAATGGGACTCTCCTTGGCGTGGAAGGCAAGCTTGCAATCTGAGATATGTAGATCTCCTTCCTGTTACCGACTACTGTGTAACCCTAACCCCCCTCTGGTGTCTATATAAGCCGGAGGTTTAGTCAAATAGGACAACAACAATCATACCATAGGCTAGCTTCTAGGGTTTAGCCTCTATGATCTCGTGGTAGATCAACTCTTGTAATACTCATATCATCAAGATCAATCAAGCGAGGAAGTAGGGTATTACCTCCATCGAGAGGGCCGAACACAGGTAAACATCGTGTCCCTTGCCTTAGAAGCCTTGCGATTAAGGACCCCCTACCGAGATCCGCGGTTTGACACGGCATCCGTAGAACCACGGCCAGGCCCACACCAGCCAAGTCTCCACCGCCGTTCCCATGCAGCTGCCAGCCCACCAACTAGGCGAGAACCTATGTGGCGATGTGCGGCCTCTAGGACAACTCAGCAAGAACCTGCGTGGTGGCATGCAGATCTTCGTGAAGACACTGCCACCGCGCCAACTCAGCAGCCAGTCAGCCAGCATGGCACTACACGCCTGTCAGCTCAGAAGAGTGTCGAAGCCAGGCAAGCCGGCGATAGCTGGGACGAGCTTCCTTGCTGTCCCCGATAAAGCAAGAAGGGCACGTCGGTAGCACATTAAATGTGTTTGTCCTACGTTTCCGGAGATGGGCTTCGACTATTGTACAACTTTCCACCTCACTGTGTGCCCTTTGTGGCGGCCTTTTGACTATAAAGGAGGCCCTTGCGCGCGAGAATGATTCGAACTTTTGGACCCGTGCGCTTTGTTGCTAGTCCAGAACACGGATAAACATAAACCAGCAGGGTAGGGTATTATGCATCACTTGCGGCCCGAACCTGGATAATCCCCCTGCGTTGATCTCCCAATCCCGCTCTTTCCACAGCCCCGCGCCCGCCAACCATAGAAAATGGGATTCCTCGTGATCCTGTAGGTGTCGTTTCCCCCGACATCTTTGGCACGCCAGGTAGGGGTTGCAAGCTGTGAAAATCCGGTTTGGAGGTAAGCACACCGACTTCATCATCATAATGGCCCCCAAGAAAAAGGGGATCACAGCGATCGGCTCGTCCAGGGTTGGCCCGTCCGCGCCAGCAAGAGCAAGCGGCCGGGTGGCCACGGATGGGGCCGGAGACGTGGCCTGCGATCGGAACCAGGCGAGCGGCATCGTCCGAATCCGCGATGACGAGCCCTGCCGGCTGGGTCGGGGCGGGGCCATACTACCCATAAATGACACAGCAGCCTCTCGGCACCAGTGGCGCCAGCGCGCATCCTTCCGAGCAGCGTGAGAAACACCGCGATCCGGAGCCCCGGCGCCAAGTGGAAAGAGCCACATCGCCACTCGCGGAGACGAACCAGGCGGCGTCGCGGCAAACGCCCGGTGCGGCGGCGTCGTCATGAGGACGCGATAGAGCCCCTTGTAACCTGGTTAGAAGTAGGATAAAGGGGTTCAACTACTGCATCATGTAACAGTTGAATCGTTGTTGTCCTAATGCAGTAAAAGAGAGCAGGAGTGAGAGAGTGGGATTGTATCGGAATGAACAAGGGGGTATTGCTTTCTTGGCAATTCTGAAGATAATATAGCTCTTCATCGGTGTCATCGAACTCATCGTCGGAACCTCGTCTACTAAGAGGGGACAAACACCGGCAAACAAAGAAGAACACAATCAATGCAATGCAACAATATGACGCATGATGTGACATGGTAATATGATGTGATTTGAGCTAATGCAACTAGCAACCAGATTAAATGAAATTGGTTTGAACCAAAGATTCATATTCAACTCCATATGTGATTATTCAAATGCCATTATATGATTTGTCCTAAACAGCAGCTATAAGTTGTTCTAACATGCATGAAAATGGTACAGATGGATAGATTGGATTTTTCTGATCATTTTTCATATATAATTTATCTCATTTGGAGTTACGGTTGATTTTATATGATTTTTAGAAGTTAGCACTATTTTACGGAATTTCCTAAATAAGAATAAATCGAGAAAAGTTTCTTTAACGTCGACTGGCGTCGATGTGATGTCGACTGTCAACAAAGCGGTCCAGTCAAAGCTGACCGAGTGGGGTCCACTGATCGGTGACCCGAGGCTGAATTAGAGTCGCCGACAGTGGGCGGTCAGCGTTGACTAAGTCAAAGTCAAGGCGACACGTGGGTACAAATGTACCCGGCAAGACTTACATCGAGAACTAGCTACATATGCGCCGGTATCAACAAAAGGGTGGTGGAGTTTAAGCTGCAGCAAGCCAGCTTTGACTCGGTGGCTATCACGAACTCTCATTTGCAAGTAACTCTTTTGAGGTGGCGCTACGAGTCCACATATTCACCATTTCAATACACCACTATGGATCCGCTCCGTCTCCCTACGAGAGCGCCATCCATAGCACTCACGCTTATCTTGCGTATTTTAGAGTATCCACTTTCACTTGTCTATGAACTATCGAGGCAACCCGAAGTCCTTTACGCGGACACGGCTATTGAATAGATCATTTATAACCTGCGGGGTGTACTTCTTCACGCTCTCGCCACTTACCACGATGTACCGTCGTGTATCTCGGCAACCTTCAAGCGGAAGCTTTGGCGAGGGAGTCGGCCACGACGACTAACCACACAAGTCTCTAGTCGGGTTTATCGCCTATTAGGGTTCCATCCCAAGAGATCCGGCGAGGTGTCGCTCCACGGCCCCAAGCGATGTGTACAGGCTCCAAGCCCACCAAGCAGGCGGCGCTTGGCATACCCAGCCACGGTGCCTAGTCATCCCAAGCCCACTGTGCAGGGTGCCACTTGGTAGACTACTAACACTACCTACAAACACTAGAAACTAGTTGCAACTCACGGGCAGAGATCAAGTTGATTAATAAGTCGAGAGAGCTTGGGCGCCGGAGCCCAATGTGTGGTAGTAATTGTTCATCGATCACAAACACAGAACTCAGTTCACGAGGGCGGCTGCAATGAGACAACCACCATGTACTCCTACATGGCCTCTCACCGCTACCTTTACCAAATCGTGTTCACACACTTAGCTCTCAACGATGGGACATGTTCACACACCTCCGACTCATTCCCGATGAATCGGACCTGACTCAACTCTAAGAAGTAGCAGGCATGACAAACAAGCATGAATGAGTAGGCACATCGAGCTCAAACAACTCCTACTCATGCTAGTGGGTTTCATCTATTCTTGTGGCAATGGCAGGTATCACGAGAGGATAAAGGGGTTCAACTACACGCAGCATGTAACAGTTGAATCGTTGTTGTCCTAATGCAGTAAAAGAAGCAGGAATGAGAGAGTGGGATTGTATCGGAATGAACAAGGGGTTTTGCTTGCACAGCACTTCTAAAGATAATATAGCTCTTCGCCGGTGTCATCGAACTCATCGTGAACCTCGTCTCTTGAGAGGGGACAAACACCGGCAAACAAGGAAGAACACAATCAATGCAATGCAACAATATGATGCATGAATGTGACATGGTAATATGACGTGATTTGAGCTAATGCAACTAGCAACCAGATTAATGAAATTGGTTTGAACCAAAGATTCAAATTCAACTCCATATGTGATTATTCAAATGCCATTATATGATTTGTCCTAAAGAGCAGCTATAAGTTGTTCTAACATGCACGAAAATGGTACAGATGGATAGATTGGATTTTTCTAATCATTTTTCATATATAATTTATCTCATTTGGAGTTACGGTTGATTTTATATGATTTTTAGAAGTTAGCACTATTTTCTGGAATTTCCTAAATAAGAATAAATCCAGAAAAGGATTTACTGCGTCAGCCTGGCGTCAGTGTGACGTTAGCGGTCAACGAGGCAGTCCAGGTCAAACTGACCAGTGGGGTCCACTGGTCAGTGACCCAGGGCTGGTTAGGTCGCCGACGGTTGGGCCCGGTCAACGTTGACTAAGTCAAAGTCAAGCTGACACGTGGGTCCAGTCGGGTATGATTAGTTCTAACTAATTTCGTTAGCTGGCTAATTAAACCGGTTTGGGCCCATGTGTAAGTCGGTCAGGGGGTTAATTAGTGGGTGATTAGCCCTAACTAGGTGTGCCACGTCGGCGTGGCCGGAGTTAGGCCGGCGGCGACCTCAATCCGCAGCGGCGTCCGTCGGAGTTGCGCCGAGACAGCAGATAAGCGCCGAGGCACGAGGTAGCCATGCCCGCGCATCCGAGAGAACAACGGGAGGCGTGGGGTGGTCGGAGTTCGCGGCGACCTCATGGCGGCGGTGGAGTTCGGGCGGGTCGATCTGACGTTACAACGCGGCAAGATCAGCGAGGGCTCTCTGAGTTCACAGGGTCACCGAACACGCCGGTCTGTGAAACGCATAAGTCTGCAGGAGCTCGAGGCCTTGAGGCTCGCCCGGCCATGGCGGATGGCGAGCTATAGCCATGGCGGCACAGCTAGCTAGGGGACTGACGAGAGGGAGAGGTGAGGAAATACTCGGGGCTCACTGGCGAGTGAAAGCGCTCGGTGGTCTCGGGAGGCGTCGGAGGCAGCGAATCGACCACGGCGATTGCAGACAGATCTGGCGATGAAGGCGGCGGGGATGGCCTGCGGTGCACCAGCGTCACGTGGGTTGAGTGGAGACGAAGAGGAAAGCGGCGGTTCTTTGGAAGCATCGGCGGCGAGGGTGGGCAGTGGCCATGGTGGTAGTGAGCAGCGACAGGCTCGCTCGGGTGGCTGTGGTATGGCTGGGGGAGAGGAGGAACGGAGAGGGGGCAAGATGCGATGGGTGTCGTGGTGCTCTTGGAGCCCTCCGGCAGATGGCGGCAAGCAGGAGGTGGCGGTCTTGGCGTGTGTCTTGTGGCGCCTTGAGCACTGCCCTGTCCTCTGGCGAGAGGAGAGGGACATTGGCGTGGCCGATCGGTGAGCCGAGCTTCTTTGGGCGGTGGTAAGTTGCCAGATAAGCCTCTCTCCCTTTTTTCTATTTTGTTTTCTTTTCTATTTACGTAATTTTGTTTCTGATTTAGTAAAATACTAAACCAATTTATTTTCTTACGAAAATTAATGTAGGAACTAATTGGATTATTCCAGAGCCCCATAGTAAAATCAGAATTATTGGACATATATAATATATATAACATATATAATATTTACTAGATTAACTCAAATGGCCAAAAATAAATGCTTCTGAGCTCCCAAAAATATTGGTTGGAATTTTAACTCTGTCCAATATTATTAGAGAAAAACAGGAACATTTTCTCCTGCCAAATGGAAGCAACATTTATCTTGATCATTTTCAAAAATGATTTCTGAGGCTTTCACAAGTCCCCATTTCAAATTCATTGAATTTTAAACATGATGCACACACGACTAGCTAGCCCAGAGCAAACCAGAACTAGGGATGTGACAACTCACCCCCACTAAACAAGAATCTCGTCCGAGATTCAAGGCGTGAGTAAGAAGACAAAGGGACACAAAGCTAACACGATCTTCACGATCCGGATTGCACCTCTTGAAGATGTTGATTCATTACATCATATTGATCTTGACGTCCTTGCTTTTGAGGTCTTCACCAAAACTCTCGACCAAAGGAAGGTAAATCTACAAGGATCGATCTTCTCCAAGACCGAGCAACTCACGGAATAAGACATAACAACATCTCTCGATTTGAGACACGAGGCACACATCAAAGGGATGCAGTGAAATGGATGACAAAGGTTCACTAGGTAGACAACAATTCCACACTTAAGAAGGTGGTGAACAGTTGTCAGCGTGGTGAGATTTGAGTTGCCATAATAACATAACGAGACATCTTAGAAGGGTGACTCGTAGATATATCCTTAAGTGGCAAAAAGAATTACCTTGATTCAGAGATCATAGAAACTCTTTATACCAGCCTAAGGAAAATCACAAACAACTGTTTGAAGGAGTTCGGAAGAACGACACACTCGGGCTAGAATGAATGATATGACTACCTTGTTGAAGACAACGAAATTGTCGGTGTACTAAAGTAGGGGTACCTTAGTACCCGAACTTTGTCTGCAGGCGATCGCGGCGTCCCGTGGAAAGCCTTGCGAGGCGTCCGCCAAGACCCTCCATGACCCTCCATAAAACAAGACCCGGCAAGAGGAGAACTCAAGATGAAGAAACAAGGCCCGGCAAGAGGAGCTTGCGGGAAGAGATCTTGCGGGAAGGCTTGGTGGGCGCCAAGCCCCAAAGCGCGACAAGGTTCTGCCGCGGCAAGGCGCTTGCAGGCGGGCAACCTCTCTTCATCTCGCTCCAGCTCATCCGTAGCGATGTGCCACGGGGTTTCTCCAAGCAGCGTGTTGGCAGGCTGTGCAGCCAGCGAGGGAGCAGCGATAGCGGGCGACAAGCTACCATCGTGGCAAGCGGAGGCGCCAGCGGTCCCTGTTACCTTTGTTGAGGCGTGAGGCGGGCATTGATGACTCTTGTCCCTTGCCGTCATAGTTAGGTATAGATTACTGTACCTTTGTACAAAGCGGTGTACCAACCTATGTTTTTACTATCTTACCCTTGTCTACTTGCCACATGTGGAGACCCCTTGTGCCTATAAAAGGAGGCCCAAGTGCAACGTAGAAAGGGTGGGGGGGGGGGTTCGGTTCGGTCCAGCTCCAGCTTAGTTCATCATACTCATACAAAACCACACCCAGGCTAGGTCTTGTAGCTCCCATTTGCTCCCTAGCAAGAACACAAGATAATCCACAAAGCAGCAGTAGGAGTATTATCTCTCCGGAGAGCTCCGAAGCTGGTTAAATCTGCTCGTGTGCATCGCCTCGATCCGCTCTTCGTGCAATCTCCGCCCCCCTCCAAACCACAAGGGACCCAGGTCCCAAAGGTGCTCGTGGGACACGATTAGTTCTCCCCGACATCTCTGGCGCGCCAGGTAGGGGGCGTCGAGGCTGTGTGAACCTGATCCAGCGGTCACACGAGCATCTTCATCAACATCTTCGTCAACATGGCGCCGAAGAAGAAGTCTTGGCAGCAGCAGAGCCGTCGCGTCGAACCCACCACCACGGAGCTGTCGGTGGTGGGGAAGCTGTTGGCGGAGGAACCGACTTCGCGACTAACTTGCGCCCTGCGCCGTTTGAGTCCGCTCAACAACTTAAGTGTGCTGCAACTAGTTGCGACAAGGTTGCTTGTCGGGCGGCATCGCCCGGCAAGGCTGCTGAAGTTCCGCTTTTCGGCGCTCGCGGCAAAGATGTTCGCGACAAGTTCCCCTGAAAGCGTGGGGTATAAGCGTACAAGGGAAGAAATCGAGTAAAGGAAATAACATTGCATTCGATTTTTTAAAAGTTATTTTCTTGAGCGACGGCGCTTTGTATGGAAAACCTGTCTTGTGAAGGAACCAAATCGTGACTGGTCGCGCCCTTACTTTGTTCAAGTCCGCTCAACAACTTAAGTGAGCTGCGGCTAGTCGCGACAAGGTTGCTTGTCGGTAGCGACCCGCTTGACGAGCTGCTGAAGTTCCGCTTTTCGGCGCTTCATGACAAGGGTGCTGCACCGGCAAGTTTCCACTGGCGTGGGGCAGTAACATACAAAGCCAAGAGTCGAGTAAAGGAAGTAACATAGCGAATATTGCCCAGAATAAAGTTATATTACAAAAATAACTTATTGCGGCCTTGGCTAAATTGTTCTCGAACTGAAATAACAGCGAAGAGGAGAAGAAGAAGGCGCGGCACCCAAGCCCGGCAAGCCAGGAGTTCTTGGGGGCTGCGGCAAGCCAGGGTTGCCGGGCTCTGCGGTATCAGATAAGCCTTCGTCCCTTTTCAAGCATCCTTTTTCATTAAAACATCCTACTCGGATACGGTCCGTGGAGAATGAAAAACATGAAGAGAGGATTACAAGTTTTAAATCACGGATAATGCCGAAGGCTTACAAATTAAGAAGATAAGATGCCGTAATCCTTTTCCTGTCCCTCTCTTGGGAGGTAGGTCAAGGAGGTGAGAAGGGCAAAAGGCGCCTAGGCAAGCTACAGGTGCTAGAAGGCACCAAGGAACATCCGGGGGCTCTCGAGGCTTGCAGGCAGGCGGCGCGGAAGCGGGGGCTCGAGGCAGGCGGCGGGGCGTTAGCATGCTGTCGAGGCGCTCGCCCTCGTACTCCGACAGCGGCCTTGTCGCCATCCCCTTCCCTTCCGCAGCCTCCCTCGCGGTCGCCCAAGGAGGCGACCCGGGGAGTTCAAGGAGCGGCGGCGGATGATGGGGTCGCCCGGTGGCCTTGCAAGCGGCGCGAGACAACTAATCGGGCCCGCTACCCTCGTCGTCGCTGTCGCTCTCCTCCTCGTCACTCTCGCTCGAGGAGGAATCTTCGCTGTCGGAGGAGCTATCCACGCAGCACCGCCGAGTGCGAGATCCCGAAGACCTTGGCGAGAGGAGATCACCCTCCATTAACTTAAAATGGAGGTAAACCCCCATCGAGCTGTGGATGCGGGTGAGCGTCTTCCACCCACGATCAAGATACATCACATTAGGGGCTGGGAATACGCGTGGACTCGCGTTCCGCTGATCCCACAGCCCCTCATGTGTAATCTCGATGTCTCGGCGGATCCGACTCCATCGCGCTCGTGAGCGGGCTGGAAGCCGAGGCGGCGACGAGGCGCCAGCGCAGCTGACGAAAGAACTTCGCAAGGTGCGTCCCTGTATGGACCGCCCGGGGGAGGAACCGCCCGGCGGAGGAGGAGGCGCGCCGCCCGTCCACTTCTTCCCGGCGCCTCGACCTCGTCCACGACCTCGCCCCTCCCTCTTCCCCTTGTGGCTGGCCCTGCCACCCAGGCGTGGGGTTGGGAGGGTGCGCTGTCTAGTGGCGACCCTCGCCGCCACCGATGAAGAACCAAGGTTCCCTTTCTCCATGACGAATGAGAGAAAGGGAGGCGGCGAGAAAGGAAGAGATGGGAGAGTGCGGGCTTCGCGCCCCTTCCGCTCTTCTTAAAAGAAGCAAGGTGGGGGCTCGGCCGCCCCGCTCGGCGAATCAAGGCATAGGAAGAGCAGGGAATCGGGGCCGACCAGCTGCCTCTGCTGCATAGCGCCCAGTTTCCACTTCCACCGTCCGCGACCCCAAGAGCATGGGAACCACGTGGCGGGGATGCAGAACCGAGGCTGACAGATGGGGCGACCTCGCCGCCGCCCACTTCCCCACGACACGCAATTGGCGTGCCGTTTCGAGGGAGCGTGGCGGATCTGGTGGTTGGTTTGGACCCAGGCAGCGTGCCCATGCCCTGTTTTGGGCCTGGCCCAACAGCGCTTCGGCACCGTGTATGGCCCGGACCGGGGCTCTGTCCGTGTACTAAAGTAGGGTACCTTAGTACCCCAAACCTGTCTGCGAGCAGTCGCATGGCGTCCCGTGGCAAGCCTTGCAGGCGTCCGCCAAGACCCTCATGACCCTCCATAAAACAAGCCCGGCAGAGGAGAACTCAAGATGAAGAAACAAGGCCCGGCAAGAGGAGCTTGCGGGAAGAGATCTTGCGGGAAGGCTTGGTGGGCGCCAAGCCCCAAAGCGCGACAAGGTTCCTGCAGCGGCAAGGCGCTTGCAGGCGGGCAACCTCTCTTCATCTCGCTCCGGCTCATCCGTAGCGTGCCGCCACGGGGTTTCTCCAGAAGCAGCGTGTCGACGGGCTGTGCAACCAGCGGGGAGCAGCGATAGCGGCGACAAGCTACCATCGTGGCAAGCAGGCGCGCCAGCGGTCCTGTTACCTTTGTTAAGGCGGCCGAGGCGGGCATTGATGACTCTTGTCCCTTGCCGTCAGAGTTAGGTATAGATTACTGTACACTGTACAAAGCGGTGTACCAACCTATGTTTTTACTATCTTACCCTTGTCTACTTGCCACATGTGGAGACCCCTTGTGCCTATAAAAGGAGGCCCAAGTGCAACGTAGAAAGGGTGGGGGGGTTCGGTTCGGTCCAGCTCCGGCTTAGTTCATCATACTCATACAAAACCACACTCAGGCTAGGTCTTCTAGCTCCCATTTGCTCCCTAGCAAGAACACAAGATAATCCACAAAGCAGCAGTAGGAGTATTATCTCTCCGGAGAGCTCCGAAGCTGGGTAAATCTGCTCGTGTGCATCGCCTCGATCCGCTCTTCATGCAATCTCCGCCCCCCTCCGAACCACAAGGGACCCAGGTCCCATAGGTGCTCGTGGGACACGATCA
Organism: Aegilops longissima; assembly: GCA_021605205.1. Taxonomy (NCBI): domain Eukaryota; kingdom Viridiplantae; phylum Streptophyta; class Magnoliopsida; order Poales; family Poaceae; genus Aegilops; species Aegilops longissima. Next base: position 15,757 of record JAHIAM010000318.1, read on the forward strand.
GTTCTCCCCAACAGAAATGGATGATTTCTGCTTATCATCGGAAATGGATGGGACTCATGGTAAGTCCACCTTTGAAGATGAACACTGGACAACCAACTTTTGAGAAGGGAAGCCCATGGAAAATTGGCAATAGGGGTGCAAGCTGGGAACAAAATGCAAATGCTGGGAATGTTCCAACCATCATATCTGCCTGAGATTCAGATCTGATTGGCGTCAGGATATTCCAGACTCATCAAGTCTAGAAAGAAAAAAAATGAAAGTTTGCAACACAAATCGACGAGATGACATTGCGAGATTCTCGGGGGATGAACTACGATAGAAAGCTCCAAAATATGAGCTGGTTTACACACCTGCGAACACACTGTCCTAGACAAGCGTGACCACGTGGCAGTCTTATAATAAAACACTACCAAGTTCAGGTGGGGAACCATAATCGAGGATATTGAAGTCCTCTTAAGAAGGAACTTCCTTTCCTTGAACAAATCAATCAGTGGCTTGGTGTGCTAGGGGATACATATGGAATGAAGATGATCAGTCTATCAGACCACAGAATACTTCGCACATGCATGACCGACTTGGGATGATTCCAGAGGAAGCAAGAACAAACTTTCTCGAATTCACGGCAGCAACTTACATCAAATGCACATGAACCAAAGGTAGTCACTTCTTTCATCCAAACATATACTTCATGAACGGGGCATGAAGAAAATGCTTACACAAGTTTCCAACACCAGCTGGATGTTCAACACAAATCATGGAGACAAAATGCTGCTGATGGGCCCAACAACAACTCATCGTAATTTCCATATCACTGGACTTCCACCATCATGTGAACACGGTGATAGCATTGGTCAGACCAAAAGATTTAATGGTGTATGCTCGAGGGATCAACCACGAGTAAGACAACATTACGAACATCGATGGTACTGATTTGATTTGGTGATAGCCCATACTCAAATCAAAGTTTTGGTTAGGATGATAGGTCCAGCAATTGATCGCGAGGATCATTCAATGAAGACATCACCTTTCTTCAACACACATACAAGATATCCCTTAGAATGAACTAAGTAGGACAAGCTTTCATCTTTCAACTCTCCAAGTTGTTGTTTAGCTTAACCAACTAGCTCAGGGGTATCCAACACAGATTCTTGGAGAAGGGGGTGGTTACAAGGAACTAACTTGATCACGAACTCAACATAGTGGTCAAGTGACAACCTGGTAATACCTCCGCGAAGATATTCGGAAAATCATGAACCACCTATATGTTACTAAGCTCGAGAACAATCTTGCTTTTCAGGGCAAGACGATATGATCAACAGAGCAAGGATTTGACGAAATCCTAACTCATCGATCAAAGAGTTCACCAGAAATAAGGACTAGGTAGCACAATCTATCTCAGAATGATGATTCAAGAACCAACACACTAAGAATGAAACTATTGTCCTTTAACTACCAAGCAACGGGGTTGCTAGAAGTACTGATTTCACACATCACGGTTCACTTGTCGGCATTCCAGTTACAATAACACGGGAACCGAGGAATGAACAATGATGGCAAGAAGTATTACTGCGTCAAGAATTCATAAGAGGTGGTGCAATTCTCATGACACTCTTGACATAAAGATGTTAACACTCCAAGGTGCAGCGAGCAAAAGCTGGTTTGGCATTTTGATCCATGAATACAATTCTTTGACCCAATCCTAGATATGGATGAGAGTCTTTGGGTTTGTTTCTCCTAGTCATTCCCGAATAGAATGGCTTGACGGCCACAAGAGTAGTGGCATCGATGAAAACGAATGCATAACTACTCCTGACTATCTATTGATAGACAATGGTCAGAATACAACTAAAGAGAGACAACTCAAAGGGACATATATCTTTTCTGAGTTGTGGATGCATAGATTAGTATGTCGAGCGAAGCTCAACATTTCTTCCGGACAACCCATGCGGAAAGGGGTAGAACTGGCAGAATCACAATATAGAATGGAGGACTCATCAAGAGCACTCTGGTTGTGATCTTTTGGTTTAAAAGAACTCCTGCCAAGAATGGTTCATGGTAATTGGAAGAAAGATGTACCACGAACCTCGAGGACTATCACAAAGGTTACTAATATCCTAAAGGAACTAGCAACACTATCAACATTAGGTAAGTAGGGTGAATCTCGGGTTCAAGAACCCAGGAATAGAATACCTGCTACTAAATGGCATCACGAGATGCTTTCGAGAATGGTGGCCAGAATCATCACACTAGGAACACAAAACATGGCTAGATTACTAGGTGACTCCCTAAAACACCTAGGGTCATAATAATAGCTCCAACAGATATGTCGAGGTAGTGGAGTACCTCAACTCAGCAATTAGTGTGGTTAATCTGGCCCAAAAGAACAACAAACCAGAGGGAAAGGATTTTGCAAATGCATCAGATGGTTTAGAAACCTAGGATGACTCGGACAACATAACGGCTGTAAATGCTCAAAAGATTTGAGACATGCTACAAAAATGGTGGCATAACCACTCAGAAGCACAATATCAAGGGTTCGAGATCAATAGTTAACATACGGAAGTAGTAGGAACTGAAATAAAGCTTAAATCCAACAGTCCTATGAGTCTAAGGATTAGTAACACGTGATCCTGATAGATAGATGAGAAGGCCTAGTTCTTAATCCCGTAGAAAAGGAAGAGGATGATTTCGGATCGGAAGGGCATAAGGTAAAGGAGTAAAAAGAGCCTTCGTTCCTTCACAATCAATTCCTTATATAACTAAAGCATTTCTAGACTCGACTTGACCAGTTTGGCTTGGTAATCCTCTGAGCGATCAGGCTCGATACCAAAGCTGTCGGGACCCGATTCCAAGTCACATCGATCTGGCGGTAACACCTCATATCACTTTGCGGCCTCACGCGCGGTATTCCCACAGGTGTCGCCTTACCATGGCCGGGACCGTTTAGCCTTTTGGCTCATGTATATGATAGTGTCGCTAGCATCCATATGACGAGAGAACCGGGCCGACATGGCTGATCGTGAACCCAAGCGGCACTAACCCATGGGGACAGGCATACATGAATCAACTTGAGCATGTCGGGTCGGCGTGTGAATCCGGGCTGTAGCACTTGGCTAACAGGACTCAGAGAACCGGGCTGTAGCAGGCTAGGCAGGACTCGAGTCACCGCGTGACATTTCCCGAAGGAACGAACCACGAGAGCGAAGTGAAACACATGCCCGGCCAGTCAAGCGTCTGAGCGGTAGTCTTTGGGCTAGCGAGGACTCCGGTGAACCGGGCTGTAGCGGACTACTATGGCTCAAGGAAGCACTAGACTACATTTCCCCATAAGAGGCTACCAAGGATAAACAACTAGATTGTCGGATCCCACACATACCAAGCATTTCAAACATACACACAAAATGCTCGATATGTGTAAATACAACATGGCATCACAACATAACTCTCGACTCAAGTATTTATTCATTAGGCTCCGAGGGCGATATATTACAAACATGGGTCTCATGACCCAACATTGAAACATACAAAACAAAGCACACGCGGAAGCTTAACATGTCGAGTACAGACATCTACAAATGAAAAAGGTGAGAAGCGACTATCTACGAGATCTGCCGAGGGCACAAGATCGTAGCTGAGGTAACAAGCTAAGCGTCGAAGTCCATGCGGTACTACTAGCAAGACTGAAGTCTCTCTGCAAAACATAAAATAGGCAAACGTGAGTACAAATGTACCCAGCAAGACTTACATCAGAACTAGCTACATATGCATCGGTATCAACAAAAGGGTGGTGGAGTTTAAGCTGCAGCAAGCCAGCTTTGACTCGGTGGCTATCTGAACTACATTGCAAGTAACTCTTTTGAGGTGGCGCTACGAGTCCACATATTCACCATTTCAATACACCACTATGGATCCGCTCCTGTCTCCCTACGAGAACGCCATCCATAGCACTCACGCTTATCTTGCGTATTTTAGAGTATCCACTTTCACTTGTCTATGAACTGTCACGAGCAACCCGAAGTCCTTTACGCGGACACGGCTATTGAATAGATCATTTATAACCCTGCGGGGTGTACTTCTTCACACGCTCTCGCCACTTACCACCATGTACCGTCGTGTATCTCGGCAACCTTCAAGCGGAAGCTTTGGCGAGAGTCGGCCACGACGACTAACCACACAAGTCTCTAGTCCAGGTTTATCGCCTATTCGGGTTCCATCCGCAAGGAGATCCGGCCGGGGTGTCGCTCACGGCCCCAAGCGATGTGTCTGAGGATCCAAGCCCACCAAGCAGGCGGCGCTTGGCATACCCGGCCACGGTGCCTAGTCTGTCCCAAGCCCACCTATACCGGGTGCCACTTGGTAGACTACTAACACTACCTACAAACACTAGAAACTAGTTGAAACTCCTGGACAGAGATCAAGTTGATTAATAAGTCGAGAGAGCTTGGAGCGCCCGGAGCCCAATGTGTGGTAGTAATTGTTCATCGATCACAAACACAGAACTCAGTTCCTGAGGACGGCTGCAATGAGACAACCCACCATGTACTCCTACATGGCCTCTCACCGCTACCTTTTACCAAATCGTGTTCACACACTTAGCTCTCAACAGTAGGACATGTTCACACACCTCCGACTCATTCCCGATGAATCAGACCTGACTCAACTCTAAGCAGTAGCAGGCATGACAAACAAGCATGAATGAGTAGGCACATCAGGGCTCAAACAACTCCTACTCATGCTAGTGGGTTTCATCTATTCTTGTGGCAATGACAGGTCATGCGAGAGGATAAAGGGGTTCAACTACCGCAGCATGTAACAGTTGAATCGTTGTTGTCCTAATGCAGCAAAAGAGAGCGGGAGGCGAGAGAGTGGGATTATGTCGGAATGAACAAGGGGGTTTTGCTTGCAGCACTTCGAAGATAATATAGCTCTTCATCGGTGTAATCGAACTCATCGTCGGAACCTCGTCTACTGAGAGGGGACAAACACCGGCAAACAAGGAAGAACACAATCAATGCAATGCAACAATATGATGCGTGAATGTGACATGGTAATATGATGTGATTTGAACTAATGCAACTAGCAACCAGATTAAATGAAATTGGTTTGAACCAAAGATTCAAATTCAACTCCATATGTGATTATTCAAATGCCATTATATGATTTGTCCTAAAGAGCAGCTATATGTTGTTCTAACATGCATGAAAATGGTACAGATGGATAGATTGGATTTTTCTGATCATTTTTCATATATAATTTATCTCATTTGGATTCGGTTGATTTTATATGATTTTTAGAAGTTAGCACTATTTTACGGAATTTCCTAAATAAGAATAAATCGAGAAAAGGATTTCTACTACGTCGACTGGCGTCGATCTTGACGTCAGTGGTCAGCGAAGCGGTCCAGTCAAACTGGCGATGGGGTCCACTGGTCGATGACCCGAGCTGGTTAGAGTCGCCGACAGGTGGGCCCGGTCAATGTTGACTAAGTCAAAGTCAAGCTGACACGTGGGTCCAGTCGGGTTGGATTAGTTCTAACTAATTTCGTTAGCTGGCTAATTAAACCGGTGGTGCCCATGTGTAAGTCGGTCAGGGGGTTAATTAGTGGGTGATTATCCCTAACTAGGTGTGTGCCACGTCGGCGTGGCCGGAGTTAGGCCAGCGGTGACCTCAATCTGCGGCGGCGGCCGTCGAAGTTGCACCAGGGGCAACGGATAGATGTGCCGAGGGCACCAGGAGGTAGCCCATGCCCGCGCGCATCCAGGGGGACCAACGGGAAGGCGTGGGGTTGCCGTGGATTAGCCGGCGACCTCATGGCGGCCGCCAAAGTTGGCGAGGTCGGTCTGACGTTACAACGCACGGCGAGATCGGTGAGGGCTCTCTGGGTTCACAGGGTCGGCGAGAACACGCCGGTGCAACGAACATAGCGCGAGGCTTCGAGAGCACAGGGCTCGCCCGGCCATGGCGGACGGCGAGCTTCGGCCATGGCGGCACAACTAGCTAGGGGGCGGACGAGAGAGGAGAGGTGAGGAAATACTCCGGGGCTCTGGCGATGTCGAAGAAACAGCTCGGTGGTCTCGAGGCGTCGGAGGCAGCGAATCGACCATGGCGATTGCGGACAGATCACGAGGATGAAAAGCGGCGGGGCGGCGCTGCGGTGCCTCGGCGTCCGTGGGTTGGTGAGAGCGAAGAGGAAGCGGCGGTTCTTCTGGAAGCATCGGCGAGGGTGGGCGGTGGCCACGGTGGCGTGAGCAGCGACAGGCTCGCTCGGGTGGCTGCGGCCTTGGCTGGGGAGAAGGAGGAACCAGAGAGGGGAAAGATGCAGGGGGTGTCGTGGTGCTCTTGGCGCCCTCGAGCAGCAGCGGCGGCAAGCAGGAGGTGGCGGTGCGCGTGCGTGCACACCGCGGGCATGCGCCCCTGTCCTCCTGGCGAGAGGAGAGGGACGGACAGCATGGCCGGTCGGCTGAGGCAGCTCTTTGGGCGGCTGGTAAGTGGCCTAGGTAAGCCTCTCTCCCTTTTTTCTATTTTGTTTTCTTTTCTATTTCTGTAATTTTGTTTCTGATTTAGTAAAATACTAAAGCAATTTATTTTCTTCTGAAAATTAATGTGGGAACTAATTGGATTATTCCAGAGCCCCACAGTAAAACCAGAATTATTGGACGTATATAATATATATATATATAACATATATAATCCAATGCAAATATTTACTGGATTAACTCAAATGGCCAAAAATAAATGCTTCTGAGCTCCCAAAAATATTGGTTGGAATTTTAACTCTGTCCAATATTATTAGAGAAAAACAGGAACATTTTCTCCGGCCAAATTGAAGCAACATTTGTCTTGATCATTTTCAAAAATGATTTCTAAGGCTTTCACAAGTCCCCATTTCAAATTCATTGAATTTTAAACATGATGCACACACGACTAGCTAGACCAGAGCAAACCAGAACTAGGGATGTGACAGCTGAACTACAGGACGGAGAAGATCGTTTTTTATGTTGCCGAGATCCCCCTGCCGTACAACGGGATCCTTGGCCGTCCAGCGTTGGCCAAGTTCATGGCGGCGTCACACTATGCCGACAACACATTGAAGATGCTAAGGCTGCTGACCATCATCACCATCCCCTCCGACAAGAAAGACGCGCTCATCTTCGCCGAGCAACTCTACCGAGAGGCGGTTGCAGCCGCTGCCGCCAGGGCACTTGCTCCTGCCGCTGAAGGCCGGCAAGACCTCCTGCACCCACTCCGGCAGCGCACCTCTTCGGAGTGTTGTGCTCCCGTTGAGGACGTGCCAGAGAGCTCCACCGGCAAGAGCAAGAAGTCCAAGGCTGCACCACCAGAAACCAAGAAGGTGTCCGTCAAGGAGGACGGCACAGGCGGGGCTTTCACTATAAGCTCCACCCTCGATAGCAAATAGGAAAGCGCGCTCGTCGCCTTCCTGCGGGCGAATGTCGATGTATTTGCATTGCAAGCATCTGACATCCCCGGCGTTCCCATGGAGGTGATTGAGCACCATCTTGCTCTCTGTCCTCACGCGCGGCCCGTCAAGCAGAAGGTCAGGAAGTAAGCTTTGGAGCAACAAGAGTTCATCATTGAAGAAATCAGGAAGTTGGAGGCGGCAAGCCTGGTAAGAGGAGTGCTCCACCCCACGTGGTTGGCCAATCCGGTGGTGGTGTGTAAGGCAAATGGGAAGTGGAGGTTGTGTATTGACTACACAGACATCAATAAAGCCTGTCCAAAGGATCCTTTCCCCCTGCCACACATTGACCAGATTGTACAGGTGTGACCTGCTGTCATTCCTTGATGCCTACTCAGGATACCACCAGATCTTCATGATGAAGGAAGACGAAGAGAAGACCGTGTTCATCACCCCATGAGGTACGTACTGTTTTGTACAAATGCCTTTCGGGTTGAAGAGCGTTGGTTCAACACGAGAAGTCTAGATTGGTTTTGAGCCCCAGCTACATAGAAATATGGAAGCTTATATGGATGACATAGTGGTCAAAACCAAGGATAGGGCCACGCTCGTGCAAGATTTAGAAGAAACATTCTCCAATCTGCCCAAGATCAACCTCAAGCTCAACCCAGAGAAGTGCGTATTCGGTGTCCCCTCCGGCAAACTTCTTGGGTTCTTTGTGTCTCAATGCGGAATTGAAGCAAATCCCGACAAGATCAAGGCGATCGAGCAGATTAAGGCGCCGAAGCGGGTCAAAGACGTTCGTAGGGTCGCCGGCTGCGTTGCTGCCCTGAGTTGGTTCATCTCCAAATATCCTGAGCATGCCCTCCCCTTTTTCAAAGTTTTGAAAAAGGCGGGTCCAGTAAGATGGACTCCAGAGGCAGAGGCAGCGCTGCAGGATTTGAAGAGGTACCTCTCCTCCACGCCAATACTAGTCGCGCCTAGACCACGGGAGCTGTTGCAGCTGTACTTAGCAGCAACGAATCAAGTGGTCAGTGCTACGTTGGTGGCGCAGAGGGAACTTGAGGGAGAAGCGGCAGTTTCAGCAGAGCCATCGGATGGCGAGCCGGGGTCCTCCCCAGCAGGGCCTGATGCCGGCAAACCAGAACCCCGGCAAGGCCCAGCCCTAGCAAGGCAGAGTCTGAGCGGATGGGCGAAGTAGGACAGAAGAAGAAGATGGTGCAGCACCTAGTGTATTTTGTCGGTTCCCTCTTGCAGGGGGCTAGGTGAAGATATTCTGGAATGCAGAAGCTGCTTTTCGGCCTCCTTATGGCCTCGAGAAAGCTGTACCATTATTTCCAAGCACACGAGATCACCGTCTTGACCCGCCTCCCCTTGCAACGGATTTTGCACAACCCAGATGCGACAGGGAGGATTGTGGAGTTGGCATTGGAGCTGTCGAGCTTTGGCCTCAGGTTTGGAAGTACTTAAACGATCAAGAGCCGAGCTTTGGCGAGTTCATAGCGAGTGGACCTGGCATGACGAGGAGATTCAAGAGACCACCCTTCCGGCAAGGAGGCGAGCGGTGAGTGGATTATGTACTTTGTGGAGGTTTCTCACTCCAAGGTGCTGGTCTTTGGCGTGCTACTCGTCGCACCCACGGAGAGCACCTCAAATCGTAATCGGATGCACTTCCACAGGAGAAATCAACAAACAATCTGAGAGAATACGAGGGTTGATTGCCGGTCTCCGGATCGTGGAAGACCTCGGAATCAAGAAGCTCATCATCAGAGGTGATTCGCAGCTCGTCGTCAAGCAAGTTAACAAGGATTACCGGAGCCCATTGATGGAGGCCTACATGAATGAAGTGAGGAAGTTGGAAGAATGTTTCGATGGCCGACAGGCAGAACATGTTCCCCGAGCGGAGAACAACATTGCCGACGACCTGTCGAAACGCGCTGCCCTCAAGTTGCCTATGGAACCGGGTACCTTTGTACTTCAGTTAATACAACCATTCGTAGAACCATCTGCAGGGCAGAACAAGCGCTGGAAGACAAGCCCCGGCAAGTACCTTCCCGCCGAGCTCCCAGGAGCCGCCGGCAAGGAGGTTGCCAAGTACCCCAAGCTTGCCGAGGGGCAACTACCTCCGACGGGGCCCCAGGCCCTGACCGTAGAGGCAGCTGCCCCTGCGGCCGAAGATGTGCCTTTGGTCCTTGCCATCGAGCCACAGGCTCCGGCATGGGCGCAGCCCACCATCCGTTTCCTCCAAACTAGAGAGCTTCCCGAGGAGCAGGAAGAAGCAGGGAAAGTAACCCGTCGGTCCAAAATGTACCAGTTTGTGGATGATACCCTATACAGAAGGAGGCCAAACAGAGTCAGACTGAAGTGCATTCCTCAAGAGGACGGACTAGAGCTGTTGGTAGAGATACATGGAGGTATGTGTGGCTCCCACATAGGGTCAAGGGCCCTTGCCGACAAGGCATTCCGGCAAGGTTTCTTCTGGCCCACAGCCCTCCAGGATGCAGTTGCGCTAGTAACCAAGTGTGAAGCGTGTCAGTTCCATTCAAAGAAGCTTCATCAACTAGCTCAAGCCCTTCAAACAATCCCTCTCTCCTGGCCATTTTCGGTCTGGGGGCTCGACATACTTGGCCCCTTCCCCCATGCTGTCGCGGGCTTTGAGTACTTGTACGTCGCAATCGACAAGTTCACAAAGTGGCCCGAAGTGGAGGCAGTGAGGAAGGTGACGGCACAGTCAGCCGTCAAGTTCTTCAAGGGGCTAGCTTGCCATTTTGGTGTGCCGAATAGGGTCATCACCGACAACGGCACGCAGTTCACAAGCCGCACCTTCATGCAATATATCCAGGACCTCGGTAGCAAGGTCTGTTTCGCTTCAGTGGCACACCCATGGAGCAACGGCAAGGCAGAGAGGGCAAATGCTGAAGTATTGCGAGGCCTGAGGACAAACACTTTTGACAGGCTGCACAAGCGTGGAAGGCGCTAGATTGATGACTTGCCGACGGTTCTTTGGTCGATCAGAACGATGCCAAATCGAGCCACCGGCCAGACACCCTTTGCCCTAGTACACGGGGCAGAAGCAGTTCTCCCCACGGAACTCACATACGGGTCACCTAGAGTGCTTGCTTATGACGAGCTTGATCAAGAGCAGTTGCGGCAAGATGACGTGATGCTCCTTGAGGAAGATTGTCTTCGGGCGGCTGTGCGAGCTGCATGCTACCAGCAAGCCTTGCGCCGCTACCATAGCCACAAGGTTCATGCCCGAAGTCTTGAGGAAGGCGACCTTGTTCTTCGGCGCGTTCAGTCGGCCAAGAATTCCAACAAGTTGACGCCAAAGTGGGAAGGCCCTTATCGGGTAATACGAGTCACCAGGCCTAGCATAGTCTGCGTGGAGACCGGAGATGGTATCCCAGTGAGCAACTCCTGGAACATCGAACATCTTCGCAAGTTTTACCCGTGAGGCACAGTTTCCGGGCCTCCCGACAAACCACCTTTTGTGCGACCCTTGCCGACAAGGCATGTGACCCTTTATACAGAGCCAGGCGCAGACCCTGAGCATAAATAAATGAAGCGCTGGCGACCTAAGTTTTAGCATGCATGCTAGGTTATGTCTCTCTTTGGTAGGGTTGATAGTGCTCGGCGGCAACTAACCCCTAGCATAGAGGTCGGGTGTGTGTCTTTCCGTCCTTTCCAGTCTTTTCTTTGGTTCGCAGGCTGCACAGGCGTTTCTGCTAAACCATTTAAGAGCAGGGAGACGGATCGACATCCCCAACCCCGGCAAGCCATTGCCGAGGAGCTGCGGATTCAAGCACCCGACCATGGCAAGCCAAGGTTGCTGGGGGCTGCAGATTTAGATAAGTCCTTTATCCCCTATTATGCATTTCTATATGGGGACGTATGAAGCCTCGTTCATTCCTAGGCCACCGTGCTCCGCCTTTCCTGTGCCCAAGAACTATTCCCTGGACCGGAACTTGGTTGTAGTTGCGGTGACAAGGAAGCAAACGAAGGGCCTATCCCTACTTCGCCCTGCCTCCGCCAAGAGCGTGAGTATGGTCGTGAATGAAGTGGGGGAACGGCAAGGCCTGTTGTCGAGCGACAATGTTTATCTTAAAAATAACAAGGATTCACTCCTTGGCATGAGCCTCGCTCACACACAAAGAATCCGGCAAGCGCCCTTTTTCATTAATACGTTCCAAACAGGTACAGTTTGTACGGAATGTAAACATGAGCAAGGGGATTACAAGGTTTAAATCTAACAAGTGCCCGCAGGCTTAAAAACTAAAAAAGATAAGTGCCCCGTGATCCCTGTTCTTTCCCCTTTCCTCCCAGCTGCGGCAGGTGAAGGCAAAAAGGGAACGCGCCGATGGAGAGCTTGATGAGGAAGACCCTCAGCAGGGCGTGTGGCCGAGGGAGGAGGCGGCCTTGATCGGTCAGTCGGTCGGCGTCCTCGTCGTCTCAACGTATTTATAATTTTGATTGCTCCATGCTATATTATCTCTGTATTGGACCATATTGGGCTTTATTTTCCACTTTTATATTACTTTTGGGACTAACGTATTAACAGGAGGCCCAGCCCGAGTGTTGTTTTTGCCTATTTGGTGTTTGAAGAAGCGGAATATCAACGAGTCAAGCGGAATGAAACCAACCGGGAACATGATTTTCTCACGAATATGAGGAGACTTGGACCCTCCGTCAAGAAAGAAAGGAGGCGGCCACGAGGGTGGAGGGCGTGCCCCCCTAGGGTGCGCCCCTGCCTCGTGGGCCCCCCTTTGCTCCACCGACGTACTCCTTCCTCCTATATATACCTATGTACCCCCAAGCGATCGGATCGGAGCCAAAAACCTAATTCCACCGTCGCAACCTTACATACCCACGAGATCCCATCTTGGGGCCTGTTAGAAGCTCCATGGGAAGGAATCCACCATGGAGGCTTCTACATCATCACCATAGCCTCTCCGATGAAGTGTGAGTAGTTTACCTCAGACCTTGGGTCCATAGTTAGTAGCTAGATGGCTTCTTCTCTCTTTTTGGATCTCAATACAATGTTCTCCCCCTCTCTTGTGGAGATCTATTCGATGTAATCTTCTTTTTGCGGTGTGTTTGTTGAGACCGATGAATTGTGGGTTTATGATCAAGATTATCTATGAACAATATTTGAATCTTCTCTGAATCCTTTTATGTATGATTGGTTATCTTTGCAAGTCTCTTCGAATTATCAGTTTGGTTTGGCCTACTAGATTGGTTTTTTCTTGCAATGGGAGAAGTGGTTAGCTTTGGGTTCAATCTTGCGGTGTCCTTTCCGGTGTGATGGGGGCAGCAAGGCACGTATTGTATTGTTGCCATCGAGGATAACAAGATGGGGTTTTTATCATATTGCATGAATTTATCCCTCTACATCATGTCATCTTGCTTAAGGCGTTACTCTGTTTTCTTGAACTTAATACTCTAGATGCATGCTGGATAGCGGTCATGAGTGGAGTAATAGTAGTAGATGCAGGCAGGAGTCGGTCTACTTGTCTCGGACGTGATGCCTATATACATGATCATACCTAGATATTCTCATAACTATGCTCAATTCTGTCAATTGCTCAACAGTAATTTGTTCACCCACCGTAGAATACTTATACTCTTGAGAGAAGCCACTTGTGAAATCTATGGACCTCGGGTCTATGCTCATCATATCAATATTCCATCACTTTATTATTGCTTTGCTTTTTTACTTTGCCTTTTATTTTACTTTGCATCTTTATACCAAAAATATTATCTATCATCTCTTTCAGATCTCACTCTCGTAAGTGACTGTGAAGGGATTGACAACCCCTAATTGCGTTGGTTGCGTTGAGCTATTTGTTTTGTGTAGGTACGAGGGACTCGTGCGTAGCCTCCTACTGGATTGATACCTTGGTTCTCAAAAACTGAGGGAAATACTTACACTACTCTGCTGCATCACCCTTTCCTCTTCAAGGAAATCCAACGCACTGCTCAAGAGGTAGCAGGAAGATTTCTGGCGCCGTTGCCGGGGAGGCTTATGTAAAAGTCAAGTCAAGATTTGGACTCCCAACAAAGAGTCATTTCTGGCGCCGTACCAAGTACCCATCACAGTCCCTTATCTCCCGCATTACATTATTTGCCATTTGCCTCTCGTTTTCCTCTCCCCCACTTCACCCTTGTCGTTTTATTCGCCCTCTCTCTCCGTTTGCCTTGTTCTCGCCAGATCTCTTGTTTGCTTGTGTTACCATGTGCCTTCTATTTGCTTGCATCTTTGCTTGCTAAAAATCTATTGATATGGATCCACTTAAAGTGTTCTACTTGGATCATCTTCGATCCTTATCTTTCGTCTTTGAAACCCCAACTAGCCTAGTTGATGGGAAATCTTTAGATGAGCATGCTCATTTTGTGTGTCACCGTTTGTCAGAAAAAGGGAAACTCTTATGGAGTCAAATAAACAGATTGTTGTGTTATGCTTGGAATCTTTGTGAAATTCATGATTTTACTTGTTGCTCTAAGAACCCTAAAAAACACCTTCCCTACCTATGTGAGTTTAATGAAAATGAAATCTTATCTTCTTATGTAAAGGGTGTTTATAGTTACTATGATATCGAACAAATTGAAGAATTTGTTGCTTTTAAGGGTGCTTACGAAGTTGCTTCTTTGATTGAAAAGTATGATATTACTTTCTACGAATCTGAAAATTTTGACATACTTAAATATTGCTATGAAAACTATGCTCATAATGTCTATGTCAAAGAATTTATTGAGAGAATGACCGTTGCTTTGGAAGAAAATAATGATACACATGAATCTATAGATAATGATGATTCCGATGATTTGATTGAAATATCCCTTGATGAACATGATGCTTGCTATTCTTGTGGCTATGATGCCAATATTTATGAAGATGAATTTGCTATAGTTCCTTATGTTAAACATGAGATCGTTGCTATTGCACCCGTACTTGATAGTTCCTTCGATGAAAAGCATGATTGCAATGATTTTACTATAAATTCTCTTGATGTCAATTATGCTAATAATATGCAAAACCCTAAGCTTGGGGATGCTAGTTTTGCTATGTCTACTACTTGTTGCAATGATCATGATCGGGGAGATTCTTCTTTTGATCTTGAAAACTTATTCAATCCATATGATGAATATGAGATTGATAATATTGTTTGCAATAATATTGGAAGTGGGTTTGGAAGAGTGTCAACTTTGGATCCCACATATTTGGAGAATATTCAATCTTATGAAATTTTTGATAAAAGTGGGTTTGGAGAGGTCATGACTTTAGTTAATGTTAATCCCACTATTTCGGAAGAGTGTCAACTTTGCATGCATGTGGATCGTGTTGAAAATATTTTATGTGATAGCTATTTTGTTGAATTTGCTTATGATCCCACATGTAATTATTATGAGAGAGGAAAATATGGTTGTAGAAATTTTCATGATAATAAATTACCTCTCGCTATGTTGAGATTGCAATTGTTTCTTTCCGCTTCCTTGCATATGCCAGTTTTTGCTTGCTAGGATAATTTGTTTGCCTATGAGATGCCTATGCATAGGAAGTATGTTAGGCTTAGACGTGTTTGTCACGTGTTTCATGATGCTCTTTTTGTGCTTCAATTCTTGTCTTTCATGTGAGCATCATTGAAATCTCTATGCCTAGCTAGGGGCATTAAACGAAAGCGCTTGTTGGGAGGCAACCCAATTTTATTTTTAGTTGTTTTTTGTTTTTTGCTTATGTTTAGGAATAAATATTTGTTTTAGCCTCTGGTTAGATTTGTTTTAATTAGTGTTTGTGCCAAGTTAAACCTATAGGATCTTCTTGGATGATAGTTATTTGATCTTGCTGTAATTTCCAGAAACTTTCTGTTCACGAAAACAATTATTAAAATCACCAGAACGTGATAAAATACTGATTCCAATTGCTGCTGATCAATAAAAAAATTGCCTAGGTCGTCCTATTTTGGATGAATTTTTGGAGTTCCAGAAGTTTGCGTTAGTTACAGATTGCTACAGACTGTTATGTTTTTGATAGATTTTGTTTTTCGTGTGTTGTTTGCTTATTTTGATGAATCTATGGCTAGTAAAATAATTTATAAACCACAGAGAAGTTGGAATACTGATGGGTTTAACACCAATATAAATAAAGAATGAGTTCATTACAGTACCTTAAAGTGATCTTTTGTTTTCTTTTCGCTAACAGACTCACGAGATTTACATTGAGTTTTGTGTTGTGAAGTTTTCAAGTTTTGGGTGAATTTTTGATGGATTATGGAACAAGGAGTGGCAAGAGCCTAAGATTGGGGATGCCCATGGCACCCCAAGATAATCAAGGACACCAAAAGTCAAAGCTTGGGGATGCCTGAAGGCATCCCTCTTTAAATCTACTTCCATCGGTAACTTTACTTGGAGCTATATTTTATTCACCACATGATATGTGTTTTACTTGGAGCGTCTTGTATGATTTGAGTCTTTGCTTTTTAGTTTACCACAATCATCCTTGCTGTACACACCTTTTGAGAGAGCCATACATGAATTGGAATTTGATAGAGTACTCTTTGTGCTTCACTTATATCTTTTGAGCTTTATAGTTTTGCTCTAGTGCTTCACTTATATCTTTTAGAGCACGGTGGTGGATTTGTTTTATAGAAACTATTGATCTCTCATGCTTCACTTAGATTATTTTGAGAGTCTTATATAGCATGATAATTTGCTTAATAATAATAATATGCTTGGTATTCAAGATTTGTAAAACTTTCTTTTGAGTGTGTTGAATACTAAGAAAAGTTTGATGCTTGATAATTGTTTTGAGATATGAAGATGGTGATATTAGAGTCATGCTAGTTGAGTAGTTGTGAATTTGAGAAATACTTGTGTTAAAGTTTGTGATTCCCGTAGCATGCACGTATGGTGAACCTGTCACACCCAAGATGCGACCCTATCCTAAAGAAACTCAAAGGTCCTACCAAGGATAGAAGCGCATCTTGAAGATGCTTTTGCAAGGTGGATATCATTACATCAACATTACATAATAGTGGGGATACAACCAAGACATACAATACCACATGAATACAACAATACCTCATATACAAGATCAACATCTGACTACGGATGAAACATAAACAGAAACTCAAACGACATCCACCCTGCTAGCCCAGGCTGCCGACCTGGAACCTATCCCCTGATCGAAGAAGCAGAAGAAGAACTCCAAAACAAGCAAACATCGCTCTGGCGTCATGATCATCTCACAACCCGTACCTGCAACTGTTGGTGTAGTAATCTGTGAGCCACGAGGACTCAGCAATCCCATCGCAATGGGTATCAAGACTAGCAAAGCTCAATGGGTCAGTAAGGGGTAAAGTAGTGAGGTTGCAGCAGCGACTAAGCAAAGCATGGTGGCTAACTTACGAAACAAGAGCGAGAAGAGGAGCTTAGCAAACGGTCGTCAACTAGTAATGATCAAGAAGTGATCATGAACTCCTACTTACGTCAAACATAACCCAAATACCGTGTTCTCCTCTCGAACAACCCCGAAAAGAGACCATCACGATACGCGCTACAGTTGGTGTATTTTAGAAGAGTTTACTTCAAGTTTACTACAACGGATATTAACAAATTCCCATCTGTCACATAACCGCATGGCACGACTTTCGAAAGTTCAAACCTGCAGGGTGTCCCAACAAGCCCATCACAAGCTCTCACGACCAACGAAGGATATTCCTTCTCCCGGGAAGACCCGATCAGACTCGGAATCCCGGTTACAAGACATTTCGACAATGGTAAAACAAGACCAGCAAAGCCGCCCGATGTGCCGACAATCCCGATAGGAGTTGCACATATCTCGTTCTCAGGGCAACACCGGATGAGACATCCTACGAGTAAAACCAGCCCTCAAGTTTCCCCAAGGTGGCCCCACAGTCTACTCATTTCGGGCCAACACTTAGAGAAGCATTGGCCCGGGTGGGCTAAAATAAAGATGACCCTCGAGAGAGCGACTCCCAAGGGAAAAGTAGGTGTTGGTGAGTGAGGGAGTCCTGGACTAGGGGGTGTCCGGATAGCTGAACTATCATCTTTGGCCGGACTCCTAGACTATGAAGATACAAGATTGAAGACTTCGTCCCGTGTCCGGATGGGACTTTCCTTGGCGTGGAAGGCAAGCTTGGCGATACTGATATGTAGATCTCCTACCATTGTAACCGACTACGTGTAACCCTAACCCTATCCGGTGTCTATATAAACCGGAGGGTTTTAGTCCGTGGGGCGAACAACAATCATACCATAGGCTAGCTTCTAGGGTTTAGCCTCTCGATCTCGTGGTAGATCTACTCTTGTACTACCCATATCATCAATATTAATCAAGCAGGGTAGGGTATTACCTCCATCGAGAGGGCCGAACGGGGGTAAAAACATCGTGTCCCTTGTCTCCTGTTACCATCCGCCTAGGCGCACGTTCGGGACCCCCTACCGAGATCCGCGGTTTTGATCTCGACATTGGTGCTTTCATTGAGAGTTCCTCGTATGCGTCACCTATAGGCCCGATGGCTCCTTCCATCATCAACAACGACGCGGTCGGTGAGACTTTTCTCCCGGACAGATCTTAAATATCCGCGGCTTTGCACTCGGGCCAATTCACTTGGCCATCTGGAAGCAGATCGAAGCTACACCCCGGCCGTCAGTCAGATTTGGAAGATTTAAACTACGGCCGACATCCGCGGAGACTCGATCTTGACGGATTCGAGCGCAATAGCCAGCGCGCACTATCTCGATGGGCATGATCTAACTCTGCCGCCGAACAGTGTCCTGGAGGCCGCACTAGTGTCTGCTCCGACCATTGATTCGGAGCCGATCTCGCCGATCGAGGATGGTTGGTTGGACACCACCTCGGGGGCTGAAATCTCTACGGCGATTGAGCCGAACATCACCTCGGGGGCTGAAATCTCTACGGCGATTGAGCCGAACATCACCTCGGGGGCTGAAATCTCTACGGCGATTGAGCCGAACTCCATCCCTGTCCTTTGCGAAGACCGTGACTCCAAGGTGCCGGACTCCTCTCCGGACTCCGAACCCTCCGCGCCCCTACCGATCAAATCCGATTGGGTGCAGGTCATGTAGTTCACTGCCGCGGACATCTTTCAGCACTCGCCCTTTGGCGACATCTTGAAATCACTAAAGTCTCTCTCTTTATCAGGAGAGCCCTGGCCGGACTACGGTCAGGAAGGTTGGGATGCAGACGACGAAGAAATCCAACGCCCTCCCACCACCTACTTTGTAGCCACTGTTGAAAGCTTACACGACATGCTCGATTTTGACTCCGAAGACATTGACGGTATGGACGACGATGTAGGTGACAACCATGAACCAGCACCTATAGGATGCTGGACAACCACCTCATCCCATGATGTATACATGGTGGATACACCTAAAGGAAGTGACGACGAGGAACAACGGGGCGCTTCTGAAGGATAAATCCCTCGAAAAACAGTCAAAGCGGCAATGTAAGCGCCGCACCAAGTCCCGCCGACAAAGACCCAGCCATAGAGCGAGGCGAACCGGTGGACTGACGAACATGCTATCGAGCAACCATCCGAACAGGACAACTTGGATAAACAACCCGTCCCGGCGAAGATAACAGTCCGGACGATCTCACACCGGACAAATTGTTGGAGCGAAGAACCTCCACAAAAGGCTCGCCGCCACTACGCGTAGCCTGAAAAGCGAAGCGGAAGCTCAAAACAGCGGAAGATGCACTCAGAATCAGATGGAGCAAAGTACTCAACACATGAGACAAATCTGGCGACGATCACCGAAAAAAGAGCTACCCAAAGATAAAATTACTGCCCGAATTTGATGAGGAGGCCGTGAAACCCCACAATCAAAAAGTAAGAAGGCCACCGGTCGGATGGGCGACCCACGGCAAAAAGAGAGCGGCAAATGGCGCCGCACACAAGCGATACGCGATCCGCATAAGGATTCACATCAAAAGGATGGCCCATCAGGTCCATCTATGGGCGAAAGCAAGCTCTTCAAAGCAATGCAACACGCCAAATATCCGAACATCACGGCACACCCAAATATAGGGGTGCCGCACACCCCGTGTTTCACCGATGAGGTCTTTGGATCACGAATTCCCAGTGAGATTCAAACCCGTAAACATAGAGGCATCTGACGGAACAACAGACCACAGAGTGCGGATTGAGGATTACATCCTCCACATACACATGGCTAGAGGAGCGATCTCACGCCATAAAATACTTACCCTCAAGCTCAAAGGGCCAGCCCGACATTGGCTTAAAAGCCTCCTGAAAATACCATTGGAAGTTGGGAAGAGCTCGAGGATGCTTTTAGGCAAATTTTCAAGGGACTTATGTCCGTCCTCCGGATCTGAGCGATTTAAGTCATATAACTCAACAACCGGAGAGTCAGCCCGCAAATTCTGGAACAGGTTCCTCACCAAAAAGAACCAAATAGTCGACTGCCCGGACGCCGAAGCCTTAGCAGCTTTCAAACACAACGTCCGAGACGAATGGCTCGCCACACAGCTCGGCCAGGCATAGCCGAGAACCATGGCTGCATTAACAAGCCTCATGACCCGCTTTTGCGCAGGAGAGGATAGCTGGCTAGCAAGATGCAGTACCAGCGACCCAAGTACATCCGAAGTCGAGGGATGGGAATGGGAAACCACGACGCAACAAGGACCAGCGCCGGATTAAGGGAGCGGTCCAAAAAGCGCGGCGATCAACGCCGGATTCAAAAGCTCACGACGAACAATAAAAACTGCCCTTAAGGACAATAGCGATGAGCTATCCAACAAACAAAATCTTGGACAAGATATGTCAAATCCACAGTACTCGGGAAGTCTCGCAAACCATACCCACAGATATTGTTGGGTCTTCAAGCGATCCGGCAGACTCAACGCCGAACACAAGGGCTCGACACACCAAGTGAGGATGATGATGAACCCCACAAGCGAGCACAGGAAAACAAAAGAATTTCCCACAAGAGGTTAAAACAGTAAACTCACTTCATGTGATAAAAGGGAAAAACAAGCGGCGCCCATTAAGATCGCGCCGCACATACTACCCTAGCGGATTACCAACACTGGTTGTCAAAACCAATCACCTTCGACCATCAGGACTACTCCGAAAGTATCCGGAACGCAGGATGGACTGCCTTGATATTGGATCCTATAATCGACGGATTCCAATTTACACAAGTCCTCAAGGATGACGGCAGTGACATAAACCTGATATATCAGGACACAATCCGCAGGATGGGGATAGACCCAACCAAAATTCGCCATAGAAACACCTCCTTCAAAGGGGTAATGCCAGGCCTGTATGCCCATTGTACGAGCTCCCTACTGCTAGAAGTTGTGTTCGGCTCATCCGACAACTTCCGCCGCGAAAATTTAACCTTCCATATCGCCCCACTCGAAAGTAGCTATCAAGCACTACTGGGGCGTGAAGCTTTAACCCGCTTTAACGCAATACCGCATTATGCATCTCTTACACTTAAAATGCCCGGTCCACGCGGCATCATCTCATTAAAAGGGAGTATTAAGTGTTACTCGAGCACGGAAGAACGTGAGACTGCCTTGACAGCCCCCACCAATCCGGCTCCGCTAATCAAAGCACTGAATAGGTAATTGAAACCGGACACGGCTAGACGAGTCCGGCGCCTACTAGCGGCATACCCGTACAAGGGCTGCGCATGTACAACAAGAGACAATAAAGCTCAATTTTATTCACTTTTGAATCGTACTCTGTTTATTTAATATAAAGTACATTTTTATACGATCTTTTTTTTTCTTTTCAACTAAGTTCCTCTCTTTCTGAGATGAACAACGTGCTACACCCGTCCAGGAAGCGGCACAACGGAGACACGGTATGAGGCGTGCAGAGGGACCCGTTGCAAGGATTCTTTTGATTAAGACCTGCGTAAACCTTTTTCTTGTCTCTTGTTGATACACATCCCTGGTTTCTAGTTATAACCGAGGAGGAGGCTGGCGTTTTGGCATTGGCCGCGTCAGAATTTTGCACATACCTGGACACCAGGGGCTTATTACCAAGGGCATTGTTCTGCCTGTTTTTATAAAGACCGAATACCTTAGGGAGTGTTCGGCGTCTCGAGTTAGGCCTTATATGCATCAGCTCCGAATCATGTCTTTGGTCAAATGTTGGGTTTGCCCGGCTCCTGTGTTTTGCTGCCTTACGTTCCGTTCTATCGGCTAACGCGGCACCGGAGAACTCTGCGATTGTGCCCGGTTTGGCGGGCGAGCACCTCGAGAGAAAGCCGAAACCGATTGTCATGATATAGCGAGAGACTGGTCAACCACTCGATGACTCACCGGAATGTTTAGAATTCCTCCGCATTAACGAAGGACCGTTTTCCGGTCAGGCACATACACACCCCGAATTCGGGAGAGTGCGGTGCCCCCAGGGGCTATATAGTAGCCCCACCCTCGAACTCATATGGCTAAGTGAAAGTGATAAAGCATTATAGTCCGGTTGCCTAGTTTGCTACGCTATCACCTCCTTCACAGGACCAAGACGTTGGATTAAGTGTGAAAAAGCGCCTTCTTTGCAAACACCCCCGCACTATGTGCGTGGGGGTTGAAGCCGAAGACTGCCATCTTTCAGGTTATATATACATATACATCAACGACCGCACAGGGAGTAGTTTACTACTTGAACGCACAAGTATAAAAAGCTCTTATATTATATTGAAACATTGTTTCATAAATTATACATGTCATTCAAACATAACATCCTTCGAGCACTGCGTCTCTATTAAGCAGCGCCTGCAGACTTCCTCAAAATAGTGCTCGGCGGTACTAAACTTCGTCCGAATCTTGGGGCCTTAACATCGGTGGCCTTCATCTCTGCCCAGTATGTCTTGAAACGGGCAAGAGCCATCCGCACCCCCTCTATGCATGCCGACCGCTTCATTGCATCGATATGCGGTACCGCACCAGGGAACTGTTGCATCAAGCCAAAATAACTCTTCGGCTGAGGTTTCCCCGGCCACAAATGAGTCACGACATGCTTCATGGCAAGTACGGACAATCGATTCAGCTTGGCCCATTCGGCCAACCGATCGGCTAACGGAAGAGGACGCTCTGGAGTATGGAACTGCGACTAAAACAGCTCTTCCTTTCTGTGCCGCTTCTGGCCTCAGAAGTGCTCGATCGCGTCCGCAGCACTCGCCGCTAAATCCAGATAAGCATCCTCCGAACTCCACAACCGGTCCAACTGAGTATACTTCGGATCCGTGAACTTCCTCCGTAGCAGAAAAGGCTTTCCAGCAGCAACATCCACAGCCTGACGCGGCTCCTCCTTTGCAGCTCTCATTGCGGAGCGGGCATCCTTGGCCGACGGTGGCCTTTTCAGGTCCTCTTGCTCCGCAGCGTTCTTTTCAAGAACACCGCAGCGTTCGGTAGCATTCTTCAACTTTATGGCCATATCGGCCATTTCCTCTTTGCTTCGGCAGTGAGCAGCCCGTTCAGCTTTTAGCTCTTCGGCCGCCCTTAAAGCGGCCACATTACTATTTCTGGCTTGCTCTTTAGCTCGGGCGAGTTCCGCCCGCAGCTCCTCTACGGCAGCGGCACCACCTGCATTAAGCATACAAGTAGTAAGGCACGGGCGTCAAGCTCCCTTACCAGGCGTCCGCGTAGAAGTCGCATACCTTGTGACTCGTCAAACCACTTATTCACAAGCGCGATGTCCGCATCAGCCTCGTCAAGTTGCCGCTTTAGTTCGGCAAATTCATCGATCCGCTGGCCATGGGCGCCCGCCACCTATTCAGGGCGGCGATATGTTATAACTGAGATTATGATCCTTGGCACGCTGTCAATTTTGACAACATACCGAGTCTCGGGGCTACTATCTATCTGAGCGCATTTATATGCATAAGCGCCGGAAGGTACATCGTTTTTGCGTACCTCGAACCCGTCGATAAGCTTCGGCGGCTTCATGCAATCCGCTCTCGCGGATGCAATTCTTCAATCACCATACCCATTAGCGCACGGTGATCTTACGAGATAGCCGCTTCGCCGAGCAGATCCTTCAGCTCCTCCGACCGCACGCCCGATTGGCGCGGACCTTCCGGCCCCGCCGGATTCTGGGAAACCCTCCGTGATGACACCTCAGGGTCGTCCGCCTCGCAAGAAGCTGCGACAGGTGGAGGCGTTTTGCTCTCCATCATCTCCGGAAGAAGATCCCCCGAAGACGAGCTCTGCTGAGAAGGGCTGAGATCCGAACTACAAGGTACAATTTTGTTTGTCTTCAGAAATAAATACAGGGATGTTCTTTATTCACAGGACCCCTTCTTTTTACTTACGGCTCATTGAGGGCTGATCCCTTGGGAAATAAGCGGCTGGGGTACTCCCAGCGCGGACTCTCGGCGAAATTTCTTTCCCTCTTTGAGGCCTTGACCTCGGATCTTCAAGCGGTCCTCTTCTCTCCTTGGAGGGTGGAACTTTTGATCCCTCCTTCCTTGAAAGCCTCCTTCGTGGAGGTAGTTGCTTCCCCGCTCCCCCCTTCGCCTTCTTTAAAAGGCGCGGCCTTCAACATCTTGGTCAGCATGGGATCCGACGTGGTCTCTGGGAGGGGAGCCGGACACCTTATCAACTTTGCCTTGGCTATCCACTCCTGTTCAAGAAACAGCTCCTTTAAAGGGCATATATATGATAAATGAATGAACAGCCTGTCCGGTTACAGGACTACTCACTTGAGTATCTGGGCGATTGAAGCTTATCCATGCATCCTCAGTCAGGTCCGGACACTTCTCTTGTGATCCGAAGAACAGTTTATACATCTCCACGGGCGTCGTACCCATACAATGTTGGAGAACTCGTGGTCCCTCCGGATTAAATTCCCACAGACGGAGGGGGCGACGTTTGCAGGGCAGAAGGCGCTGAATCAACATAACATGCGCCACTATGACCAGATTGATCTCTCTTTCTTGGAGGTCTCGAATACGGCCCTACAACAGTGGGCGTCCTTGGGCGACCCAGTCGAGCCCCTTGTTGACCCATGGCGCCAACCGCTGTGGTGGACTGGCGGAAGGCGGGGCGCCACCATTTGGTGCCCCAGGAGCGGTGATATAGAACCACTCCCGTTGCCACAAACCAAGCTCCTCTTGAAAAGAGCCCTCAGGCCACGGAGCATCAGCACACTTGCTTATGACCGCCCCTCCGCACTCTGCTTGTTGCCCCTCGATCATCTTCGGCTCCACCTTGAAGGTCTTGAGCCACAATCCAAAGTGAGGGGTAATATGGAGGAAGGCTTCACATACGACAATGAATGACGAGATATGGAGGATGGACTCAGTTCAAGTCATGGAAATCCAGCCCATAATAAAACATGAGCCCCCGCACAAAGGGATCCGTCGGGAAGCCTAAACCCCGAAGGAAGTGAGACACGAACACCATGCTCTCGCCGGGCTCGGGAGTGGGAATGACCTGCCCTGGAGCAGGCAGCCTATGCGAAATCTCGTCGGTTAGATACCTGGCATCTCGCAGCTTTAACACATCTTCTTCTGTGACGGAAGAAGACATCCATCGGCCGAGCTGGTCGGAGCCGGACATCGTCGAAGGTCCGAAGCGCCTAAATCTGAAGCTTTGGGTGTTAGAACTCGGCGGGAGGAAACTTCGATGGAGGGTGGAAAAAGAAGGGGCCTTGGTCTCATTATAAAGAGGTTGAATACCAAGAGCCCTCCCGTGGTCGATTAGGACTCGCCGATAGAGGAGGCGTGCCAGCGAACGCAGTTGGGTTACTACGTCCGTATTTGATGAGGATCCCGGAATAAGGGGCATGATCTATGCTTTGATAAGGCGTGCCAAGAAACCACCTCGCTAATCGCGCTGAGGTGGACAATAAAACGATTAGTATAAAGGCGACCATGGTGTGATGTCACGCCTGAATCGTCGGCAGATCTGTGCAAAAATTATTCTCTCTATGGTAGTATGTGGAACTTGTTTTGCGAGCGGACACTATCCTTGTGTTCAAAACCTTCTATGAAGTATTCGGAGGAGGAACCCGCCTTGCAATGTCGAAGACAATATGCGCGCCGGACTCGTCGTCATTGAAGCCTGGTTAGGGCTACTCTTGAGGAGTCTGGACTAGGGGTGTCCGGATAGCGAACTATCATCTTTGGCGGACTCCTAGACTATGAAGATACAAGATTGAAGACTTCGTCCCGTGTCCGGATGGGACTTTCCTTGGCGTGGAAGGCAAGCTTGGCGATACGGATATGTAGATCTCCTACCATTGTAACCGACTCTTTGTAACCCTAACCCTATCCGGTGTCTATATAAACCGGAGGGTTTTAGTCCGTAGGACGAACAACAATCATACCATAGGCTAGCTTCTAGGGTTTACCCTCTCAGATCTCGTGGTAGATCTACTCTTGTACTATCCATATCATCAATATTAATCAAGCAGGAGTAGGGTACTACCTCCATCGAGAGGGCCCGAGCCTAGGTAAAAACATTGTGTCCCTTGTCTCCTGTTACCATCCACCTAGACGCACAGTTCGGGACCCCCTACCCGAGATCCGCCGGTTTTGACGCCGACAGTGAGGCAAATGATAAAACCAAGGTTGGGCCTTGCTGGAGGAGTTTTATTCAAAGTGACCTGTCAAGGAGGTCCTATAAATCACCCAACCGCGTTAGGGACGCAAAATCCGGGAACATAATACAGATATGACGAAAACTAGGGCGGCAAGAGTGGAACAAAACACCAAGCATAAGGCCGAGCCTTCCAGCCTTTACCAAGTATATAGATGCATTAATAATATAAGAGATATTGTGATATCCCAACATAATCATAATCCAACATGGAGCAATCTTCATCTTCACCTGCAACTAGCAACGCTATAAGAGGGGCTGAGCAAAGCGGTAACATAGCCAAAACAACGGTTTGCTAGGAAGGGTGACAAAGGTTAGAGGTTCATGGCAATTCGGGAGGCTTGATAAGCAAGTGCTAGGTAACGCAGAATAGCAGTAGAGCGAAGCAACTAGCATAGCAATGATAGTAATGAGATCCAAGGTGACGGTCATCTTGCCTGAAATCCTGCAAGGAAGAAGAATGAGTCCATGAAGAAGATGAAGCCATGAAGACGAACCAAGCGTAGACGAATGAATCCTCACGATCGCAACGAAACGGGAACTATCGAGAGAAGCACACAACATGGTAAACACACCACACATGAACAAGGCATGATGCTCAACCAAGTATGATGCACGACAAGGCTACATGAAGCTACTCATGACAATATATGATGCATACAAGAACAACACAACAAAGCAACTTTAAATGAGGCCGGAAACAACATATAACAAATCCGGTAAGTCCTCATATGCAAATTTCGAAATTGGTCCAGATCTGAATAAACCTTATGTTCAAGTTGTTAAACAGCAAGTTAAGATGCACCACGATGATCTACACGAAATTCTAGTCAAGTTACATATAAAGTTCATTAGATCTGGAGCTACGGCCTAAAAGATATGAGCAAAACAAGTTAAGCATGGCATTGATGCAAAATGCATTCAAACATCAAGCACACACTTCAAAACATGGATGCAACAAGGTAACATGAAACTACATGCAAAACTAAGCAAGTTTCATGTAGAGCACACTCAAAACGGAGCAACGGTTCAACACATACACACGATACAAGTTATAACATCAATCTGTCCAAAACAGCAACTAGGCATCTTGCAAGCACAAAAACAACATGCTACAGACCAACAATATGAAAACAAAAGGCATGGACATGATTTACAGGTAAAGCATTACAAAACATGAACACTGAGCTATCTCCATAAACTACTAGAACATGCTAAAACGGACATGGCAAGATTGCAAATAATAACAGGTTCACAGACGTAGGAGAATTCACTGGACATGGCAGAAATAACATCAGGTTACAATGTTTAGTGCTATCAAACAACATGCTACAGGAACTTATCATAGCAAAAAAAGGCATGGAATGAATCTACTAAATGCATGTAACAAAAGTCCCTTACTGATCATGAGCCAAAAAGGCACATAAGATATGATGGCACCCATGTAAACATAGCAAGTTTCATAAACAGATTCAGACAGTGAAAATAACAGTGCATGGCGTAAACAGCAGTATGAAGGCAACTTTGCGAGCTCGAATCACTCACCACAAAGCATTTCATGACAATACACGCATACCTACAGAAAGATGACATGTTTATAAAGATAAGCATGGCAAGAGAAGGTTCATAGCATGCTTGGATTACTAACAACAACCTTGGCAAAATTGAATAACATGTAAACAATCTGCCAGGAACATTTTATAGCAAAAGTAGAGCAAGATTAAGACATGCTACAGCAGGCTATAAATTCAAAACAAGGCACAGATGGATAGAGCATAACCATATGTCCAAAACATCCTTAATGAACATACTCAAAAGAGGCATGGATCTCCCTTTAGCAACATGAATACATGGCAGGAAAATAACCGCAGAGCATAGACTTAGTGAAATTCCAACTCACTGAAATCAGCAACATCATGGAGGCTACTTTGCAAGATTGAAACAATCAACACATGGCATATCATGAAGAAGGGATTGCACCACAGCAAATATGACATGTTGTAGCCCATAACACATTTAGACTTCATGCTCAAAAGAAAATCACACAAAACGATGCAAAAATGACAAACGAGCATGTTCTGTTAATAGACAGCAGACAACATTATATAGCACTCTTGAAACGATGATTAGGGCATCAAGATGACCTCAAATGAACATGGCACAAAGGAATGAAATGAAGAGCATCTCCTGCTGAACATTTCATATATTACACGCATAAAACGGAGCTACACACAAGTAGTTATGGCATCTCAAACATGCACACATAATAACAGAAAACTGGGACTTAGACGAAAATATACCCTCCGAGAAACTGGACGGGGTCGACCCGGGACGGCGGGATCTGGGCGCGGGAGAGGCGTTTGGATTGAGGGACGAGGCGGTCCAGGCCCGGCTTGGACGACGAAGAGCTGGGACAACGAGGGCGCGGGACGACGCGGTGCGTCCACGCATTTGGATCGCGGGACGAGGCGGTCCCGGTTGGGGTCAACGCCGGCCGGCGGCGGCGGATCGATCCGCGAGGAGGTGCGCAGAGAGAGGCGAGGAAAAGCGGCGTTGCGGATCTGGTCGGCCGGCGCCGGATCCGGCAACGACGGCGGTTGGCGGTGAAGGAGGCGGCGGAGGCCATGCCGGCGAGGAGGCGGCGGCGCCGGGCAGCAGCCGGGCGGCGCGACAGACGGACGTGGTTGGCGAGGCGCGGGCGCCGGGCTCCGGCGAGGAGGTCGCCGGCGCCGGCAGCGAGGTGGCCGACGGCGGGTCGCGTGAGGGAGCTCGGCGGAGGAGCTCGGGCGCGGCAGGGAGGCCGAGGGCGGCGGCGCGCCAGATGGGTTAAGAGGGCCCGCCGGGCAGAAAGCAGCGGCGGCGGAGGAACGCGCAGAGGCGGTCTTGTGGGACAGGTGGCGTGAGGCCATTGGCTGCGGGCGGCAGCGGAGGTGACGTGGAACGTCCCCATTGGTCGGGCGACATGTCCGGCGCGGATGGACATGTCCGGCGGCGCGAGGAGGAAGAAGCTAGGGTTTGGACCCGGAATTTCGGTGGGAGAGGCATATTTATAGATAGAGGGAGCTAGGAGAGTCCAAATGGGGTGCGGTTTTCATCCACGCGATCGTAATCAAACGGCGGAGAGCATGGAGGGGGGTTTGCTGGGTTAGTGGGCTGATTTGGAGGGGTGTTGGGCTGCAAAGAGAAGGGGCTTTTACGGTTCCCCAGTTAACCGTTGGAGTATCAAACGGACTCCAAGTGGCACGAAACTTGACAGGCGGTCTACCGGTGGTGTACCAAGGCCGCTTGGAAACTCATGGCCATTCCGAGAATGTTTAACACCCGCTCACAATAAGAGACAAAAGGGGACGCCGGAGGACATAGGAGTGTCGGATTGCAAAACGGAAAACGGGGAAAATGCTCGGATGCATGAGACGAACACGTATGCAATGCAATGCACATGATGACATGGCAAAATGCAACACGCAAGCAAACGACATGGCAACGACGGTGAATAAATGACACTGGCGCATCGGATCCGGGGCGTTACAACTCTCCTCTACTAACAAGAGATCTCGTCCCGAGATCTTAGGACCGAGATGGGAGAGAAAAAGAATGAGACGAAAACAAGAACGCAAGGGAAGAAGAAAAAGAGTCGAGAGCACTCGGGAAGAAGAGCGAAACGACGACTAAGACGCGAATCAAAATCCAAGGGACAAGATAAGAATGGAATAAGACTAAAATAATTTAGGCAGCACCCTGGCTGAACAAGGAAAGAATAGAACATGAACTAGAGAAGATGGAATGATACTTGACTTGAGGAACAACACAATGCCACCGGAAGCATTGAAATAGTGGAAAGAAAAGAACAGAGAAGAAAAATGACAACTTCTTCGACGAATGAAATAGAAAGCATCCGTAGAAGGAAGAATTGAATGGAGTTGTTGGAAAATTCAACAATAAAAGAATTGCTTGTTGTGGACTTATAGATAACATCTCAAAATTATGAGGTGATAACCGACCACAATCGAAAAAGATTGAATGGCTGAGGAGAACGAAGAAATGCAAAACTCCAGTTCAAAAGAATACGGAGAAATAATTGCACTTCAAGAGGCAAGAAGGAAAAATACTAGAACTCCTTGAACAAGAATCTTGATGAACACTTGAAGAATGAATTAAATCATGACGAGCCACCGTGAAGAGCTCCGATAACAAGAGCACGATGAGATAGAATTGAGGTATGAAAAAGAATAAGATTAAAACCTTGCGATGATTCAGATGGAGCTTCGCGACGGAACAAGCGAGAAGCTTGGAACTCCGGAAAAGAAAAGACGAACAACTTAGAACCGAGAAATTATTCACCAGGAACAATCTCCGAAGGAAGGAATTAATCAACTTGATGAAAGAAGAATAAGAATTACGTTATGCTTATCCTCCACCAATTAAATTGATGCGAAGCAATGGATTTGCATACTACTTATTCGCGTTGGGAAAGATAAAGGGGGATATAGCACGAAAATTTGGGAAGGTCTTCATGAGCCACCAGTAGGATTGAAAAGAACGAATGAATAGATATGATAACAACAGAAAAGAAATCTTGAACGAACTACCGTAAGAATTCAAAATTGAATGACGATGGAGAATGAATCTCCAGGAAGAATTAGAAAAGCACGAAGATACTTGAGGGAATTTAGAGAAAAGAGAACGAAGAGATCGTGAACTGATTGAAGAATACTAGAACGAAGCGCCCGAGGAATATTGAGAAGAACAAAGGGGCACGGATATAGAATAATTAGAGAACGAATTTGACAACTTAGAACAAAGAAATATTCCGAAAAGATGACCTCCGGATGATCGAGAGGGAAAACAACACCTGAAATACTCCGGATGGAAGAAAAGAATTTCACGACCGGAAACAACTTGATCGGATAACATCGGGCTAGCACCACGAATCTCCGGGAGAACGGACAAGATTTAGAGGAAAAACTCTTCTTCGGTCTTCAAACGTTGAGAAGGATGATGAGAAACCCCATCAAAATTGTTGAGATACTCCGGGAGAATGAAAATAGGAAAGATTGACCCGAACATGAAAGAATTTGAGAGCGATGATGGAAAGGCATCTGACTGGTGAAATTTATTCTTATGTCAAACTTTGAAAAGGATTTGAGAATAACTCCGGGAAAATCAGAAGAGTCAGGTAAGATCCTGGGAAAAGACCTGTGGGTTAGGGCCCACTGAAAGGAACACCGTTGGAAAGGATTGTTGAAAGAGAAATGATGCACCAGAACGATTGAAAGATTTTGAATGATGTGACAACCTCGAATTAAACGGATGCAAACACGAATCTTCTGAGATGTCTTCAACACTCCGGGATAATAGAATGGCAAGAGGCGAACAAGCAAGGGAAATATTTGAGCTGAGGGAAAGAATACGATCGACAACAAAAAACTTTAATTTGGATGCACCGGAAAGAAAATGAGACGATCATTGATGAAGTCGCCGAGAATTCACCGGTTGAGACAACTGAGGAAAGACTGAAGATACTCCGCGCGAATGAAATTGATGCCCGAATAGAGACTCAGACTCCGGGAATAAAAGGGGTGGGAGGGCGGGAAAAACAAAGGCAACTTGGAAGGGAGAACTGACGAATAACTTGAAGAGAAAAACACCGGTTGAAATAATTGAGGAAAGAAAACAAAGGCTTCGTATGAGTAGGATGGATACTCGATTACGGACTCCGGTTCCGAGAAGAAAAGAGGTGGGCGGGTGGGAAAAACAAGGACAACTTCGGACAGGGAAACAACGTCGTGGAGGAAGAACTGTGGATTGATCTTGCAAAAGATGACGAGGATCGAAACCACTCGAAGAGAAATGCGCCGGATTAAAAAGAGGAAGAACAACGCACGAAAACTAACCGCGTGATCCTAAAGAAAATTTTGAAAGGAAAAGGAGTAGTTCAAAACACCTATGTCAAGATTCCTTACCAGAGCGACGAAGGGACAGAGGAGTAAAAAGAATTCCTACTCTCCGATATAACTAGACTCCGAAAAGTTTTCTTCTAGACTCAACAACGGCCAAACTACACGATCAATCAAGTGGGCTCCTAAGGTCGGTCGAGGCTCTGATACCAACTTGTCATGCCCAAGATGTGACCCTATCCTAAAGGAACTCGAAGGTCCCACCAAGGATAGAAGCGCATCTTGAAGACGCTTTTGCAAGGTGGATAGCATTACATCAACATTACATAATAGTGGGGATACAACCAAGACATACAATGCCACATGAATACAACAATACCTCATATACAAGATCAACATCCGACTATGGATGAAACATAAACAGAAACTCAAACGACATCCAGCCTGCTAGCCCAGGCTACCGACCTGGAACCTATCCCCTGATCGAAGAAGCAGAAGAAGAACTCCAAAACAAGCAAACATCGCTCTCGCGTCATGATCATCGCACAACCAGTACCTGCAACTGTTGGTGTAGTAATCTGTGAGCCACAAGGACTCAGCAATCCCATCGCAATGGGTATCAAGACTAGCAAAGCTCAATGGGTAAGAAAGGGGTAAAGTGGTGAGGTTGCAGCAGCGACTAAGCAAAGTATGGTGGTTGTCGGGGATATACCCCGCGGTGTAAACCGCCAGAAGTATGACCCACCCGGAGGTTGGCGATTCACGGGTAATCCGCCCGGACTTGGCGGCTCATAGTAACCCGGCGGGCGGGTTAGATGGATGACAAGGCCCAAGGCCCAGAAGGCCGGCTCATGTTAATGGTGGGCTGGTTTATGAGGAAAGCACAAGGAATATTCTCTTATAAAGAAGGCAAGACTAGGACTCCACTTGTAATAGAGTAATCCAAATCCTACTAGGACTAGTCATGTAACCCGCCCCTTCAACTTATATAAGGAGGGGCATGGCTCCCCAAAGAGGGACAAGCAACAAGAAACAATATCTAGGGCTAGACACAAAGGGAGAGCCGGCTTATGCGACGACTCTCTCATGATCATAATGAGACCTAGCCACAAACAGCACGTAGGGCTATTACCGGATGATGTTTCCCGGGGCCCGAAGCTGTCTAAACCCTTGTCTTGTGTTGCGTCTCTCGATTCCGCTCAACCCCTCTCAAGCTACTACATAGATGCGTTGGCCTCACGACTAAGTCCTCACATTAGGACATCTGCCGTGACAAATCCATGATAGTTGGCGCTCACCGTGGGGCTCGCGCACAGTGGTGTTGAGTTCTTGGAGGGATCTCTCGAGGGATTGAGAAGTTTGCAATTTTTCGGATGAAGAAGATCCGGTTTGAAAGGATTTGCATCAGCTTCAAGTTTATCAATCCAGATTAAGACTTGTGAGATTTAAGGTTCAAAAGAAATTAGGGTTGCTATTGAGCCGCCGCCATCGGATTTGTGATCCATCAAATTGCAGTCGAACCAAAGGCAACACGAACAGTCAACAACTCGGAATCATACTCTAGCTATAGCCGGACTCGGATTCGCAGGCGGCGCCTGTTCCTCACCCCCGGATTCCCCGTTATCACCATGACCCGCCGCTCTGATTCGAGTCGCCGTCTCCGAAGTCGCCTCGCTGCTATGCAAGATATTGAGCCAGCCACGGTTCTGAGCCACCATGACCCGGAAGAGGATATAGCAATGAGGTGGTTTTCCCTTCACCGGCGTGCCTCGCTGCTGTGACTCGCTCCGCCTCCAGCTTCCAATCCGTCGGCCGTCTCCACTCCGGTCCGACTTACTCCTGGCTGAGAGCCGCCCGCACCTGGACTCCGTCTCGCATCGACCAAGCCCCTCCGCCGCGGAGGCCACGACCCGCCCGTTCCAGTTGCTCCGGGTCACCTCCGCTCGCCTCCACCTCCACCGGCCCGAGCTGGATTCCAGTTCCGCCACCGTGCAGGATCATAGGCCGCGCGCCGTTTAACCTGTCTCTGTCGAGCCGCCCCTTCGAGCCGCCCCTGCCAGTGACGTGCACCGAATCGCCACCGCCGGAGCTCGTCCCTCTGTTGTCAAATCGCCATCATCGCCTCTGTATTTTTCGCCTCCGGGTGATCTATGGCCGTCACCTGCCGTGGGTGAGTCGCCATCAGGGAGCTGTAGAACGCCTCCACCGCTGAGTGCCTGTGCTACCGTTACTGGCCCCGTTACGCGCCTGCGGCTGCTTCCTCCTTCGCGCGAGCCTTGCTGACCCGTTTCCTCCTCCTCTGTTGTGTCACCGTCGGTGACTCGCCATCCACGACCCGGAAGTGGATACAAGCATGACTCGGGCGTGGATTCATCCAAGCTGGCCACGACCCGGAAGGTGGGGAGGGATGCGGGCTCGCCTCGCGGGTGCCTCTCTGCTGCTGCGCCTGGCTTGAGCCGCCCTGTC
Organism: Aegilops longissima; assembly: GCA_021605205.1. Taxonomy (NCBI): domain Eukaryota; kingdom Viridiplantae; phylum Streptophyta; class Magnoliopsida; order Poales; family Poaceae; genus Aegilops; species Aegilops longissima. The sequence continues at coordinate 50,159 of JAHIAM010000318.1, forward strand.
TCCGATTTGCGCTGCGAGCGGCCCGCCGTGTCTGCCTGACTATGTCGCCGCGCTAAGAACCTCCTTCATCACCTCCATCGCCGTGAGCCGCCTAGCCAAGACCCGCCTCCACGAGCACTTCGGAACCGGCGACTCCACCTCGAGCCACTACCGCATCTACGAACTCTCGTGAAGTGCCTCCGATAGGCCTTGACCCGCCTCCACCGGAGAGCCGCCGTCCCGCCTTGAGCCGCCCACGTGTGAGCTCTCGTTCGCGGCCCTGAAGCCATTTAAAAGCACCACTGGCCTCCTCGAGTCGCCGGGGACCTGGCGATTCGCCTCGCCCCTGCTGTTGCTACCGTTTCGAGCTACTGCCTTTGACCGCAAATCGCCCTTGCCGGAGCAGTTTCAAGCCGCTGCTGCGCCTTGAGCCGGCCGTTTACTGTAGCTCCAAGTTTCCCTTTTTTCCAGCACCATCGGAGTTTATAAGTCCTGGGCAAGAAATCACATGCATAAAGTGGAGTTTGTTAGCTCAAGCCATCCTCGAAGATGACATCGCTGAATTGTAGAACATCTGGCAGTCACACCAACAGCAAAGACCATAACTGAAATGCAACCAGAAGGGAACGCTGGAAATTTTCTGACTGGCCCTGAATCGCCTCTGCCTTGCTGCCTGGCCTTTGGTCGAAAGAAAGGTCAAGTGGCCGGGTGCTAAAAAAAATTCAGGGGAGAGTGGCTAAATTGCCATTGCAAGTACTGGAAGTTGATTCGTGGAATGGACCATCCGTCGTCCAAACAAATCAGGTGATATCCATCCAAGTTTGTTTTAGTAGCACTGTTGTTTTTGTCAAAGAACAAATTTATCTTTGCCTTGGTCTGCAATATTGTTTATGCAGGGCAATTATTTATGACAAAAAGTGATATTATACCTTGGAGACGGAGTCGTGCCAACATCTTTTGGCGTTGGTGGTCGTCGTTACTCAACGGACTCCCTCGCCGGCTTACGACGTCATGTCCGTCTCGCCCGTTCGCACTGGCCTACAACGTCACGACCGATTCACGCGTCCACATCGGTTTACAACGCGGAGGACAACTTGCTTATCCGTACCGGCTTACAAATGCCGCGGCCGATTCATCTGTCTGCTCTCGCGACTGACTCACCCATGAGTGATTTCAACTTCATCAAGTGATCATCAACTTCATGGCGGATTATTTCCGGCCTGGTATATCAGGTGATATCCATTTAAAATATATTTTATTGGCACATATTATCTTCGTCAAAGAACAGTTTATCTTTGCCTTGGTTTGCAATATTGTTGATGCAGGACAATTGTTCACTACATCAACAACGACGTGGTTGACTCGCCCATCCGTGCGGCTTACCGCGCCTGCGATTGACTCACCCGTCTGCGCCGGCTTACAACGCCACGACCGACTCATCTGTCTGTACCGCCTCTGAGGCTACGGTCATCTTTACCGTTCGTCTCTCGCGGCTTGGTCTACATCAACACACTGGGCCGTGCCTGTCTGCATGAGTTGTTTATTAAGTATGAGCAAGTCACTGCTTGGGAAGCCCGGTTTTCTTCCAACAAATTGGAGGCAAGTTATCATGTGTTATCAGCCACCATCTGCACTGGATGGCTCAATGGGTAGGTGCACAAGTCGCCACCACCTACGGTTTGGTTAAATTCAAACAGACAGTTGGAAGGAACCGTTGGCCAAGTTGCTGACACGGCTCATACGGGATCATTTATAACCCGCCGCAGTCACATCAACCTTCTATGGATTCACATCATGCTATCAATGCCAATGATATACACCTTCTACTATGGTCAAATATGGAGAATCTCAAGCCAACTCCTCAAGTCGTCTTGAGACTCGGGGACTACAATGGTATAACTCGGCAAAAGTTAGCCGGTTTCAATGAATTCAAGAACTCCGGGTCATTGAAGGGAAGATAACCCGGCCCTGGAGGCTACTGCTTTATTGGCAAATATTTAAAGGCCGTCAAAAAAAATTTCCGGTTCAAAATGAAGATTTCGGTTTAAAATACAGCTCAAGAGACATCTTTCTCCCGCAAAGCTTTGAAGCTCTCAAAACCGGTTCAACATCTGGATCAAGGTAAATTTGTCCCTTACAAAGCTTTGAGGATCTCAATATCCGGTTTAAGAATTTCCGGTTCAAAAGAATTAATCTCTCGCAAGTTCGAGATCTCAAACAAATTAATGGTTACCAAAGGGAACTTGCTACCATGATGCACGGTTCAAAACATGGGTATCCTGCCTTACGGCTTATTTTATTATGGCACTTGGGGGCTTCTTGCTCATCGGGCATAGCTATCAGTACCCTCTTGATCGGTGCAATGCCAAAATTTATATGGTCACTTGGGGGCTTCCTGTTCAAACATAGGTCGTATTCGAACCAAAGAGAACATAGCTGTCGATACCCTTTTGATTAGCAAACTGTTGAACCTACTTGGGGGCTTCTTGATCGTATCCGAATCATAGCTCAACCCCTTTGGGAATCGACGTGGATCGTATTTGAATCAGCATCGTTAAACAACTTTTAAGGTCATTTAGGGGCTTCCTGTTCAAACATAGGTCGTATTCGAACCAAAGAGAACATAGTTGTCGATACCCACTTTGATCGACAACGCCAACGCCACTGGGGGCTATATGATCATATTCGAATCTTAGCTTAACCCCTTTGGAACGGTTTACTGATCGTATTCAAATCAGAAGCCTCAATTTTTTTTCTGTTTTTATACAATCGCAAGTATTTGAGTTGTCACAAATATCATATGTGCCGGCTCTTACAGAGTTGAGTTATCAACTTCACTGTCCGGGTCACATAAGCCGGCGGTATCATTAAAAGGATCATAGGGATCTTGTGATCTACTTGTGTGCAGGATAAGACTGCATTTGTGTGGTTACCCGCCCTGGCTTTTGACGTTAAGTCGCCAGGGCATATGTTGTTTAAACTCTTTGCAGGATTTGCAGAATATGACATATAAATGATTAAGTTCAAGCTCATTACCAAAGTTGATGCTTCAAAAAGATTATCCGTTCTGGATCTTTCTCAAAGGCTATAAGCTGCTGAGTTATAAAAATTCCGGCTTACAATGGAGGTGTATTAAATCGCCATCGGCCAAGAGCCGTTGGGTATTTAAACTCTGGATTTACTTATCAACAGATGAGGTATTCAAAGTCGCTTTGGCGCAATGGCTATTATTTTATTAATGGATATGATTTATTCTACAATGGAAGGAATAGTCCCAAGTCGCTGCAGGCTTACGACCCGACACTTGGGGGCTACATTATTCAAATTGAGGTTACATCAAATATGCAAGTTTCATGTCGCTGCAAGCATGCACCATGACACTTGGGGGCTACACGTTACTGCTCAATTTTACATCATCATATTTACAAAGTCCCTGCTCATTATTACATAATGACCCGACACTTGGGGGCTAATGCATATTGCTCTTTGCTGAAGACAATTCTAGGATGACCCGGCTACACTACTATGACTATAGCCGACTCATGGGGGCTACACAACTGGATTTTATTTAAAGCCATGGTGATAAGTTCCGGCTTATTCATGCTGATTAAACCGGCCCTTGGGGGCTACAGGTAATATGGATATAAAGGAGAAATATCTTCAAATTCTCAGTTTTGAGTAAATTAGATTGACCTGGTGTCTGCAAAAATCATAAACCGGCGTCGGCGACAATTATGACTCGGCATCATCTATTTATAACCCGGCAATTTTGAGCCAGAAACCGGCAAGTTTTATATCTTCAAGCCAGCTGAATATAAGTTGAATATTTGAAGACCAATATTTCTGTCAAGTCAGAGCATTGAAAGCTGACTCAAGTGGATTATCTCTTACAATATTTCTCAACAAGAGATCAATGTCAGCAAATTGACTCTGAAGCTGGCCTGTTGACCCGGATTTTTCAAAGGAAGTATCTGAGTTTTTTGCATTGGCAAAATTCGAACACATCTGCTAAAGAGATTTGCTATGAGATTATGGATACATATCAAGAAGGAGATGACAAGGACTTAAAGATGCTCAGGTGCCGGCTTACAAGAATATTTAACCCAGAGTACAACCTATCAAATTTGTTCTTGTGTTTATGTTGCAGATCAGTTTAACATGGATAAAATCCAAATTAAACTGGGGGCTAATGTCGAGGATATACCCTTGGTGTAAACCGCTGTAAGTATGACCCTCCCAGAGCTTGGCGATTAACGGGTAATCCGCCCGAACTTGGCGGCTCATAGTAACCCGGCGGGCGGGTCAGATGGATGACAAGGCCCAAGGCCCAGAAGGCCGGCTCATGTTAATGGTGGGCCGGTTTATGAGGAAAGCACAAGGAATATTCTCTTATAAAGGAAGCAAGACTAGGACTCCACTTGTAATAGAGTAATCCAAATCCTACTAGGACTAGTCATGTAACCCGCCCCTTTAACTTATATAAGGAGGGGCAGGGCTCCCCAAAGAGGGACAAGCAACAAGAAACAATATCTAGGGCTAGACACAAAGGGAGAGCCGGCTTATGCGGCGACTCTCTCATGATCATAATGAGACCTAAGCCACAAACAGCATGTAGGGCTATTACCGGATGATGTTTCCTGGGGCCCGAAGCTGTCTAAACCCTTGTCTTGTGTTGCGTCTCTTGATTCTGCTCAACCCCTCTCACGCTACTACATAGATGCATTGGCCTCACGACTAAGTCCTCACATTAGGACATCTGCCGTGACAAATCCACGACAGTGGCTAACTTACGAAACAAGAGCTAGAAGAGGAGCTTAGCAAACGGTCGTCAACTAGTAATGATCAAGAAGTGATCTTGAACTCCTACTTACGTCAAACATAACCCAAACACCGTGTTCTCCTCTCGAACAACCCCGAAAAGAGACCATCACAGTTATGCACACGGTTGGTGTATTTTAGAAGAGTTACTTCAAGTTTACTACAACCGGATATTAACAAATTCCCATCTGCCACATAACCGTGGGCACGGCTTTTGAAAGTTCAAACCCTGCAGGGGTGTCCCAACTTAGCCCATCACAAGCTCTCACGGCCAACGAAGGATATTCCTTCTCCCTGGAAGAGCCGATCAGACTCAGAATCCCAGTTACAAGACATTTCGACAATGGTAAAACAAGACCAGCAAAGCCGCCCGATGTGCCGACAATCCCGATAGGAGCTGCACATATCTCGTTCTTAGGGCAACACCGGATGAGACATCCTACGAGTAAAACTAGCCCTCAAGTTTCCCCAAGGTGGCCCTGCAATCTACTCGTTTCGGGCCAACACTTAGAGAAGCATTGGCCCAGGGCGGCTAAAATAAAGATGTCCCTCGAGAGAGCGACTCCCAAGGGAAAAGTAGGTGGTGGTGAGGCAAATGATAAAACCAAGGTTGGGCCTTGCTGGAGGAGTTTTATTCAAAGTGAACTGTCAAGGGGGTCCCATAAATCACCCAACCACGTTAGGGACGCAAAATCCGGGAACATAATACCGATATGAGGGAAACTAGGGCGGCAAGAGTGGAACAAAACACCAGGCATAAGGCCGAGCCTTCCACCCTTTACCAAGTATATAGATGCATTAATAATATAAGAGATATTGTGATATCCCAACATAAACATAATCCAACATGGAGCAATCTTCATCTTCACTTGCAACTAGCAACGCTATAAAAGGGGCTGAGCAAAGCGGTAACATAGCGAAAACAACGGTTTGCTAGGAAGGGTGACAAAGGTTAGAGGTTCATGGCAATTCGGGAGGCTTGATAAGCAAGTGGTAGGTAACACAGCATAGCGGTAGAGCGAAGCAACTAGCATAGCAATGATAGTAATGAGATCCAAGGTGACGGTCATCTTCCCTGAAATCCCGCAAGGAAGAAGAACGAGTCCATGAAGAAGATGAAGCCACGAAGACGAACCAAGCATAGACGAACGAATCCTCACGATCGCAACGAAACGGGAACTATCGAGAGAAGCACACAACATGGTAAACACACCACACATGAACAAGGCATGATGCTCAACCATGTATGATGCATTACAAGGCTACATGAAGCTACTCATGGCAATAGATGATGCATACAATAACAACACAACAAAGCAAGTTTAAATGAGGCCGGAAACAACATATAACAAATCCGGTAAGTCCTCATATGCAAATTTCGAAATTGGTCCAGATATGAATAAACCTTATGTTCAAGTTGTTAAATAGCAAGTTAAGATGCACCACGATGATCTACATGAAATTCTAGTCAAGTTACATATAAAGTTCATTAGATTCGGAGCTACGGCCTAGAAGATATGAGCAAAACAAGTTAAGCATGACATTGATGCAAAATGCATTCAAACATCAAGCACGCACTTCAAAACATGGATGCAATAAAGTAACATGAAACTACATGCAAAACTAAGCAAGTTTCATGTAGAGCACACTCAAAACGGAGCAACGGTTCAACACATACACACCATACAAGTTATAACATCAATCTGTCCAAAACAGCAACTAGGCATCTTGCAAGCACCAAAACAACATGCTACAGCCCCACAAGAAAACAAAAGGCATGGACATGATGTACAGGCAAAGCTTTACAAAACATGAACACTGAGCTATCTCCAGAAACTATTAGAACATGATAAAAATGACATGAAAAGATTGCAAATAATAACAGGTTCACAGACTTGGCAGAATTCACTGGACATGGCAGAAATAACATCAGGTTACAATGTTTAGAGCTATCGAACAACATGCTACAGGAACTTATCATGGCAACCAAAGGCATGGCATGAATTTACTAAATGCATATAACAAAAGTCCCTTACTGATCATGAGCCAAAAAGGCACATAAGATATGATGGCACCCATGTAAACATAGCAAGTTTCATAAACAGATTCGGACTTAGTGAAAAATAACAGTGCATGGCATAAACAGCAGCATGAAGGCAACTTTGCGAGCTTGAATCACTCACAACAAAGCATTGCATGACAAGACAAGCATACCTACAACAAGATGACATGTTTATGAAGATAAGCATGGCAAGAGCAAGTTCATAGCATGCTTGGATTACTAATAACAACCTTGGCGAAATTGAATAACATGTAACCATTCTGTCAGGAACATTTTATAGCAAAAGTAGAGCAAGATTAAGACATGCTACAGCAGGCTATAAACTGGGACTTAGACGAAAATATACCCTCCGGGAAACTGGACGGGGTCGACCCGGGACGGCGGGATCCGGGCGCGGGAGAGGCGTTTGGATGGAGGGACGAGGTGGTCCAGGGCCCGGCTTGGACGAAGAAGAGCCGGGACGACGAGGGCGCGGGACGACGCGGTGCGCCCGCGCGTTTGGATCGTGGGATGCCGGGATTGCGGGACGAGGCGGTCCCGGTTGGGGTCAACGCCGGCCGGCGGCGGCGGGATCCCGATCCGGCGAGGAGGCGCGAGTAGGAGGGGTGGGGAAGGCGCGGCGCTGCGGATCTGGTCGGCCGGCGCCGGATCCGGGCAACGACGGCGGTTGGCGACGAAAGAGGCGGCGGAGGCCACGCCGGCGAGGAGGCGGCGCGATAGCAGTGGGATGGGCGGCACGCAGACGCGAGGGGTTCAGCGAGGCACGGGCGCTGGGGGCTCACGGCGGCGGAGGTCACCGGCGCCGAGCGGCGAGGTGTCCGGCGGCGGGTCGCGGTGAGTGAGCTCGGCGGAGGAGCTCGGTCTGCGGGCGAGCGGGAGGTCGAGTCTTGGCGCGGCAGATGGGCAGGGAGGGCCCGCCTGGCCAGCGGGCGGCGGGCGGGAACGTAAGGGGCGGCGCTAAGGTGGCCAGTGGCGCGAGGCCATTGGCTGCGGGCGGCGGCGGAGGTGATGTGGCACGTCCCCATTGGTCGGGCGACGTGGCCGGCTGGACATGTCCGGCGCGGATGGACATGTCCGGCGGCGCGAGGAGGAAGAAGCTAGGGTTTGGACCCGGAATTTCGGTGGGAGAGGCATATTAATAGATAGAGGGAGCTAGGAGAGTCCAAATGGGGTGCGGTTTTCGCCCACACGATCGTGATCAAATGGCGGAGAGCATGGAGGGGGGTTTGATGGGTTAGTGGGCTGATTTGGAAGGGTGTTGGGCTGCAAAGATAAGGGGCTTTTACGGTTCCCCGGTTAACCGATGGAGTATCAAACAGACTCCGAATGGCACGAAACTTGACAGGCGGTCTACCGATGGTGTACCAAGGCCGCTTGGAAAATCACGGTCCATTTCGAGAATGTTTAACACCCGCTCACAATAAGAGACAAAAGGGGACGCCGGAGGACATAGGAGTGTCGGATTGCAAAACGGACAACGGGGAAAATGCTCGGATGCATGAGACGAACACGTATGCAATGCAATGCACATGATGACATGGCAAAATGCACCACGCAAGCAAACGACATGGAAACGACGGCGAATAAATGACAGACACCTGGCGCATAGGATCCGGGGCGTTACAGAACCGTTATGTGATGAAGTCGGAGCATGATTTATTTATTGATTGTCTTCCTTATGAGTGGCGGTCAGGGACGAGCGATGGTCTTTTCCTACCAATCTATCCCCCTAGGAGCATGCGTGTAATACTTTGCTTTGATAACTTGTAGATTTTTGCAATAAGTATATGAGTTCTTTATGACTAATGTTGAGTCCATGGATTATACGCATTTTCTTCCTTCCACCATTGCTAGCCTCTCTAATAGCGCGCACTTTTTGCCGGTATCATACACCCACCATATACCTTCCTCAAAACAGCCACCATACCTACCTATAATGGCATTTCCATAGCCATTCCGAGATATATTGCCATGTAACTTTCCACCATTCCGTTTATTATGACACGCTCCATCATTGTCATACTGCTAGCATGATCATGTAGTTGACATCGTATTTGTGGCAAAGCCACCGTTCATAATTCTTTCATACATGTCACTCTTGACTCATTGCATATCCCGGTACCCCGCCGGAGGCATTCATATAGTCATATTTTGTTCTAAGTATCGAGTTGTAATTTTTGAGTTGTAAGAAAATAAAAGTGTGATGATCATCATTTTTAGAGCATTGTCCCAAGTGAGGAAAGGATGATGGAGACTATGATTCTCCCACAAGTCGGGATGAGACTCCAGATGAAAAAAAAGAGGCCATAAAAAATAGAGAAAAGGCCCAAATAAAAAAATGAGAGAAAAAGAGAGAAGGGACAATGTTAGTATCCTTTTACCACACTTGTGCTTCAAAGTAGCACCAAGATCTTCATGATATAGAGTCTCTCATTTTGTCACTTTCATATACTAGTGGGAATTTTTCATTATAGAACTTGGCTTGTATATTCCAATGATGGGATTCCTCAAATGCCCTAGGTCTTCGTGAGCAAGCGAGTTGGATGCACACCCACTTAGTTTCTTTTATTGAGCTTTCATATACTTATAGCTCTAGTGCATCCGTTGCATGGCAATCCCTACTCACTCACATTGATATCTATTAATGGGCATCTCCATAGCCCGTTGATACGCCTAGTTGATGTGAGACTATCTTCCCTCTTTTTTTCTTCTCCACAACCACCATTCTATTCCACATATAGTGCTATATTCATGGCTCACGCTCATGTATTGCATGAAGATTGAAAAAGTTTTGAGAATGTCAAAAGTATGAAACAATTGCTTGGCTTGCCATCAGGGTTGTGCATGATTTAAATACTTTGTGTGGTGAAGATAGAGCATAGCCAGACTATATGATTTTGTAGGGATAACTTTCTTTGTCCATGTTATTTTGAGAAGACATGATTGCTTTGTTAGTATGCTTGAAGTATTATTATTTTTATGTCCATATGAACTTTTGTCTTGAATCTTTCGGATCTGAATATTCATACCACAATTAAGAAGAATTACATTGAAATTATGCCAAGTAGCACTCGCATCAAAATTCTTTTTATCATTTACCTACTCGAGGGAATGAGGGAATTAAGCTTGGGGATGCGATACGTCTCCAACGTATCTATAATTTTTATTGCTCCATGCTATATTATCTACTATTTTGGACCATATTGGGCTTTATTTTCCACTTTTATATTACTTTTGGGACTAACCTATTAACCGGAGGCCCAGCCAGAATTGTTGTTTTTTGCCTATTTGAGTTTCACGAAAAAGAATATCAAGCGGAGTCCAAAGCGGAATGAGGGTCGGTTTGGTTCGAGGCTCGCCCTTATGCCGCAAAAGTAATGCACGGATGTCGCTTCGAGAAGTCGGAGAATTCTGCTGCCCAGCTTGCACAGTCCATATTCGTTTGGTGGATAGTCGCCGTACTAGAGTATAATTAGGTAGATAAAAATCTGGACACCCATCACTTCCATGCAAAAGAAATATTAAAATAGTACCAGCGGATGCATCAGCCCACGGGCATATCAAGCGGGGCGCCTGGCCGAGGCTAATAGCGTTGATCGGCTGGCCGAGCAGGCTATTGGCATTGACAATTTTCAGGCCAGGCTATAATAAGATGATTGAGGACACCAACCAAACAGAATCCAGGCAAAATCTCAGGCACCCTTCAGGCCAGGCAACCTTGCTTCAGGACATGATCCAAACATGCCCTGAAACCTTCGGGAACGTGATTTTCTCACCGAATATGATCCAGGAGACTTGGACCCTCCATCAAGAAAGAAAGGAGGCGACCACGAGGGTGGAGGGCGCCCCCCCTAGGGAGCGCCCCCTGCCTCGTGGGCCCCCCCTTTGCTCCACCGACGTACTCCTTCCTCCTATATATACCTACGTAACCCCAAACGATTAGATATGGAGCCAAAAACCTAATTCCACCGCCGCAACCTTCTGTACCCACGAGATCCCATCTTGGGGCCTGTTTCGGAGCTCCACCGGAAGGGGGATCCACCACAGAGGGCTTCTACATCATCACCATAGCCTCTCCGATGAAGTGTGAGTAGTTTACCTCAGACCTTCGGGTCCATAGTTAGTAGCTAGATGGCTTCTTCTCTCTTTTTGGATCTCAATACAATGTTCTCCCCCTCTCTTGTGGAGATCTATTCGATGTAATCTTCTTTTTGCGGTGTGTTTGTTGAGACCGATGAATTGTGGGTTTATGATCAAGATTATCTATGAACAATATTTGAATCTTCTCTGAATTCTTTTATGTATGATTGGTTATCTTTGCAAGTCTCTTTGAATTATCAGTTTGGTTCGGCCTACTAGATTGGTTTTTTCTTGCAATGGGAGAAGTGCTTAGCTTTGGGTTCAATCTTGCGGTGTCCTTTCCGGTGTGATGAGGGGCAGCAAGGCACGTATTGTATTGTTGCCATCGAGGATAACAATATGGGGTTTTTATCATATTGCATGAATTTATCCTCTACATCATGTCATCTTGCTTAAGGTGTTACTGTTTTCTTGAACTTAATACTCTAGATGCATCTTTGGATAGCGGTCGATGAGTGGAGTAATAGTAGTAGATGCAGGCAGGAGTCGGTCTACTTGTCTCGGACGTGATGCCTATATACATGATCATACCTAGATATTCTCATAACTATGCTCAATTCTGTCAATTGCTCAACAGTAATTTGTTCACCCACCATAGAATACTTATGCTCTTGAGACAAGCCACTAGTGAAATCTATGGCCCCTGGGTCTATTCTCATCATATCAATCTTCCATCACTTTATTATTGCTTTGCTTTTTACTTTGCCTTTTATTTTACTTTGCATCTTTATACCAAAAATACCAAAAATATTATCTATCATCTCTATCAGATCTCACTCTCGTAAGTGACCGTGAAGGGATTGACAACCCCTAATCGCGTTGGTTGCGTTGAGCTATTTGTTTTGTGTAGGTACGAGGGACTCATGGCGTAGCCTCCTCTTTGGATTGATACCTTGCTTCTCAAAAACTGAGGGAAATACTTACTCTACTCTGCTGCATCACCCTTTCCTCTTCAAGGAAATCCAACACAGTGCTCAAGAGGTAGCATCATCCCGCTTGACGCCCTCGTCATCATTGTCGCTGTCCTCCTCGTCACTCCCGCTCGAGGAGGAGTCTTCATCATCGGAGGATCTCTCCACGCAACACCTTAGGAGAGTTCCCAAGTGCCCAAAGACCTTGACGGAGAGCAGGCCGTTCTACATTAATTTGAAGTGGAGAACGAGCCCCTCCGACAGGCTGTGGGCACGAGCGAAGGTCTTCCATCCGCGACGAAGATAGATGACGTGAGGGGCGGGGAAGTCGACGTCGACCCGCATGCTGCCATTCCCGCAACCCCTCATATGCAGCCTCAGAGCCTGTGGTGGGTCGAGCTCCACCCCCCAAGCGAACGGAGTAGGGAGACGAAGACGACGGCGCACTGGCCGGTTCAGCCTGATGACGAACTCGCGTGGCTGGCCTCTGACGTGGCCTTCCATTGGGGGAGGGACCGCTGGTAGAGGCGAGGCCGGTGCGCTGCCCCGTCCTCCTCTTCCCCGAGTGCCATGGCGGCCTCGGCCTCACCCCCTCCCTCTTCCTCTCACGGCCGGCTCCGTCGCCACGAGCTCTTGGGAAGGAGGGGTGCACTATCGAGCAGAGACCCTCGTCACCGCCATCGGAGCGCCGGCACGCCCTCTCGCCATAGCAGAAGGAAAGAAGAAGACAAGGTGGAAGGAGATGAATGATGAAGGATTGAGGGGTGCGCTCCCCCTCCCCTTCTTATAAAGGGGCGGGGCCGGGGGCTCGGGCACCCCACTTAACCAATCCGGCCGCCAGGGGAGCAGGGAATCAAGACCGACCCGCTCCTCCAATCAGCGACGGCCCGGCTTCCCGCCTCGCCATTTAAGACCCTGCTACCCCTCCCCCCCCCCTCCCGCGTCCACCGCCTGCCATCTTCGAGGCATGGGGGACATGTGGCGAGCAAGCCAAAATCGAGGAGACAAGTGAGGCGACTGTTTTCCACCCCGTGATCATGGGGCACGGGCGCCTTGAAGGCCACGACTCAAGTCCACTTAGTAAATGAGCCGCACCCCTGCGTTTTCCTTTATTTATGGGGAAGGCGCGAGACGCCTCTTTACTATGATGTGACGCATGAGGGCAGCAACCACCCCATGCATGACCCCCACGTCACGCGCGTGACCCCCACATCGCGCATTCAACGCGGGTCATGGGGAAGTGCAACGAGCGAAGGAGTTATTGCGGTAAAAACTCCGCCGTGCGCGCGCCCACGCACCGTTCTATGCCTGGCCCAATAACGCCCCGCGCTTATATGTGGCCCAGGCCCAGGGGATCTTGTCGGTGTACAAAAGTAGGGGTCCCTTTTTGCACCCCTTTACTTGTGCGTGGGCAGTCGCAGCCCCACGCCCTGGCCACGCTTGGCGGGGCAGAGGAAGCAAAGGCACAAGACGAGCAGAGCAACGCCAAGCCAGAAACACAAAGAGCAGAAGGGCGAGGTGGACTCCCCCGGCAAGGCCCTTGCCGGGGCAGCCTCCACAGCACCGGCAAGAACCTTGTCGGGGCAACTTGCCCAATGCTATCAGGGCTGCCACCCTTGAGCCTGAGAGTTCCGATGCCCTCAACCACATTGGAACCAAAGCTCGGGAGGCGCCTCCATGGTGGCATGCAGATCTTTGTGAAGACCAAGAAAATGCAAGACTAGATGGGAATCAAAAGACGAAGATCCTCAGCGAGATCCTTGCAGAGGATACCCACGAGACCCCTCGGCAAGACCCTTCCAGGGGACGCCCACAACGCCACGGCAAGGCCCTTGCCGGGGCCCCGGCAAGACCCTTGCCGAAGACATTCGCGGGGGCGCAGCCAGGCCCACACCAGCCAAGACTCCACCGTCCTTCCCATGCAGCCGCCACCAACTAGGCAAGCACCTGCATGGCGACGTGCCGCCTCTAGGCCAACTCAGCAAGCACCTGCGTGGTGGCATGCAGATCTTCGTGAAGACTCTGCCACTGCGCCAACTCAGCAACCAGCCAGCCAGCATGGCACTACACGCCTCATTAGCTCGGACGCGCGTCGAAGCCAGGCGAGGCGGCGACAGCTGGGATGAGATTCCTTGCCATCCCTGATAAAGCAAGAAGGGCACGTCGACAACGCATTAAATGCGTTTTTCCTACGGTGCCAGGAGATAGACTCGACTACTGTACAACTTTCCACCTCCTGTGTGCCACTGTGGCAGCCCCTTTTGACTATAAAAGGAGGCCCGCGGCGCACTGAGGAAGGATTCGGACATTTTGGACCCTGCACGCTTTGTATCTAGTCCAAGAACACTAGATAAACATAAACCAGCAGGAGTAGGGTATTACGCATCACTTGTGGCCCGAACCTGGATAATCCCCCTGCGTTGATCTCCCAATCCCGCTCTTTCCACAGCCCCGCACCCGCCAACAATAGAAAAAGGGATTCCTCGTGATCCTGTAGGTATCGTTTCCCCCGACACACCCAGACCCCCTCCCTCGCCCGCGCGCGCTTTCCGCCCGAAACGGTCAGCGCCGCCCGCACCGCTTCCCGGTGGACGCGATTGCTCCGTGTTCAAACGACACAAGTGGCGCCCGTCCGTCCGTCCATCTACCGCCCACATTAATGGGGACGAGTGTACCATTTATTTACCAGTGAGAGAAAAGAATGAACGAGGGAAGGCCTTATTTGCAAATGTGGAGAGGGGTGTGGGTATCTTTTTGCAAAACTGCCATAGTTTCCTTCTATCCGTTAGATATAAATCTGACGACCTATATTGCAGAATGGCGGGCACACCATCATCACCAACTCTCTTTTTTATAAGAGTAGAGATAGAGAAACATGTATAAATTGTAACATTTGGTTTTGCTCCTTGGCATGATCAATAGATAGAAATAATGATTGGAAACGCTAGGGCGGGGCTTTTCCGCCAACCTAGCTACTACCCTCCTTATCTGGCGGAAAAAGCCCCGCCCTAGCGTTTCTAATCGTTATTTCTATCTATCGATCATGCCAAGGATCAGAACCAAATGTTACAATTTATCCATGTTTCTCTATCTCTACTCTTATACAAAACAGAGTTGGTGATGATGGTGTTACATCCCGCAATATAAACTCGATTATATCGACCAAGGAAGGAAATTATGGCAATTTGGCAAAAAAAAAATACCCACACCCCTCTCCACATTTGCAAATAAGGCATTCCCTCGTTCATCCTTTTCTCCCACAAGATAAACTAATCTATACCTATTATTAAAAGGAGGTGATATTCTTGGTTTCGTCCCGCATTAGATGTTTTTTTTCGTCCAGCCATCCTATTTTGCTCACATATGGCAGGGTATATCACGTTCGGTTGGATCGCCCCTCCTTTCATGTTTATTTGGACTATTGGGCTGATATTGGTTACGTAAGCCAACCAGCATACGCATTGCCATATTATTTTTCTTTATTCTTGATGTACCGTGCAACGCATGGGCATCTTGCTAGTCTCCTGTAAAACACTCAGTTGGTGATGGTGGTGTGTCTTCCATCCGTCATTTCTGACCATTAGATCTGCATCTAACGGTTGTGAGGTAAGTTGTGGCATTTTTGCATTAACAGCCCACTTCTCCGCTCCAATTTGCAGAAAACCCCTTATTATCTTGAAAGCAACCACATCCCTCCCTTACCTGATTAAAACAGCCTGAGAAATATATTTTGAGTGAAAAGTAATATATTTTTAGTGGTATATATGTATATCAAAACAAGAGTGTTTCCCTTCAAGTTTGTGAACTAGTACTATTCTACTTTGGATCCATCGCAACGCACGGGCACATTGCTAGTAAAAGAAAAAGGCATGTCGCGTTCGCGTCGCACCCCCACACGCCCGAGAATCAGGAGTACTCCATGGCCCGTCCGGCACGCCACATAGCTAGGGAAGGCGTGTTGCCTAGCATTTTCACTTTCATGTGGGACTGCAGTTGACCAAACCGACTATTGGCAAACTGCACCCCGCCCGCCGCATTGGAAAACAGAAACGAGGGGGAGATCTAGCTGTAGCACGCAAGCCAAGAAATTTGGTGTCTGATGGGGCTCGTTGATAGAGTAGTCCGTACTACTACTCCTACTAGTACGAAGTTTGTACTACAACTAGTACTACCACTATACAACTAGGTACGTGCACGGAACAACATCGTAGGAACAAAAGACGGGAAGATCTTGTTTTGGGTGATTTATCTTTTTTCAGTCAACGTAGTATGAATAATATGATGCGGGGGCACCCATGAAGCTTATGTGGCTTGGTTGCATGGCTAGGAAAGGCTAGAGAAAAATAAATAGATAATGTGTTTAGAGTGCACTCCACTAAATAGATGCTTTGGATTCATTGCAACGCATGGGCCGACACATTGGTAGTAGTAAGAAACAAATTCCGGGTTTGGCATGAGTTCCTACTGCGGGAGCACCACAAGGCCTAGCGCAGGAGTTATATTTCCCTCTCAGGGCCCACGGGACCGAGATTCAGTGGCTTAGTGCACCGGCCTATGAGTCAATGACATGTGGACCTTAAATGCGGCTAGCCCACATCTATACCTAATATTAAAGAACAGATTGTTTCTCCACTATTTTTGGCCCATCAATGTTTTTCGTATGTTTTTTGTGTTAGTTCCGTCGCTGTTTTACGTTAAAAAATAAAAAATAAAAAATCTCTCAGACGGACACGAGCCCCTGCCAATTATGTCCAGCCGCAATGCAACAACCAATCCACCTAGACAAAGTGTTTGTTAAAAAATAGAGGAATATCCTTATATATACATCTCTCCCTTGCGCCCTATAGAGCCGGCCCATTAGCAGGGAGGGACTCCTCTTTTTCTTATCTCATTTTTTTATTTTTTTTATTTTACTTATTTAAAATAATTTGGGATTTCAAAAGAAAATGTGAATATTGAAAAATATTTTAGAAGTCGTGTGCCCTATTAGGCTAGCCCATGATCGGGGAGGGACGCCATTGCTTTCTTATTTCATTTCTCTTTTTTTATTCTTTAAATAATTTGGGATTTTGGAAAAGTGCCAAATTAAAAAAATGTTAATTTTTAAAAATATTTCAGAAGTAGTAAAATGTTTATTAATTTAGAAACAATGTTCAAAAAAATGAAAAATTATCGTGAATTTCAAAAAAAAAGTTCATCGATTCAGAAAATATTCAAAAAAAGTTCATCGATCCAAAAAATGTTCACTGATTCAAAATCTTCATGCATTAAATAATAATGTTCGTCAAACAAAAAATGTTCACTAATTTCAAAAAAATGTTCAGCCATTCCAAAAATGTGTGTTTGTTGAAAAAATGTCACAAGTTATGAAAACAATGTTCATCCATTCAAAAAATAATCATCTTGCTCTGTATGAAAATTTCCAATTACTCACAACAATATTCATCGAGATGCCGTCAACAAAATCAAGGAGGTTATTGTTGGCTGCACGCAACATGATCCGTGCAATACATGGTCATGAACCAGATGTTGCGAACTCCGTCATCGCCTCGATGAGGTCATCGAAATTTTGCCCGAATGTAAAATTCATGTCACTTTGTTGCCCTAATCCCTTTTTTATATATATACTAATTATTTGTCCGGGTACAAAAGAAGGGGCTCTCCTTTTTACCCCTTTACTTGTGCACGGGAAGTCAGAGCCGCACCTACTGCCACACTTAGCAGGGCAAAGGGAGGAAGCAAAGGCACAAGACGGGCAAAGAAACGCGAAGACCGGAGACACAAAGAGAAAGAGGGCGAGGTGGAATCCCCCGGAAAGACCCGTGCAGGGGCGGCCTCCCCAGCCCCACAAAAGCCTTCCCGAGTCAACTTGCCCAACGCCAGCAGAGCGCGCCACCCTTGAGCCCAAGGGTTCAAACACCATCAACCACATTGGAACCAAGGCTCGGGAGGCACCTCCGTGGTGGCATGCAGATCTTTGTGAAGATCATAAGTACATGAGATCAGATGAAGACCAGAAGACGACGATCCTCGGCAAGATCCTTGCCGAGGAAATCCACGAGACCACCGGCAAGATCCTTGCCGGGGACGACCGCGATGCCACGACAAGACCCTTGTCGGGGCCCCGGCAAGACCCTTGCCGAGGACACTTGCGGGGCCACAGCCAGACCCACATCTGCCAAGACTCCACCACCGTTCCCATACATTGTGTCCCCAACCAGTGGGCGGTGCACTGCGTGGCAACGCGGCGCCTCCGAGCCAACTCAGCAAGCACCTGCGTGGTGGCATGCAGATCTTCGTGAAGACCCTACCACCACGCCATCTAAGCAGCTTGCCAGCCTACGTGATACTGCATGCCTCATTGGCCTGGACGCGTGTCGGAGTGAGGCGGAGCGGCGATGGATGGGATGGGCCTCGTTGCCGTCCCCAATAAAGCAACGGGACACCTAAGGAGCGCATTTAATGCACCTTGTCCTGTAATGACAGGTAATAAGCTTGTCCTGTAATAAGCTTGCCCATCCGACAAGCTCCTTCTCCTCTGCGGCAGCCTCGGCCTCGTCCTTCACGTGGCCGGCGCTGCCGGCCTCCTTCGCAAGCGCCGCCTCCGCCGCCCTGGCGGCCATGTAGTCTAGCTCTTACTGGGTGGTATCCTGGGTCAGCATGGCTCAACATGGACGTACTTCTCCGACAGCTTGTCGAAGAACTCCTGCAGCTGATCCGCCCCCGGCTCGGCCCAATTTGGGTCAAGGCCGTGCGTGTTGAAGTCCGGCATCATGGCGATGATGTCAGTTTGGCGAGAGTTGTTGCTCAGTGGGACCATCCCCGCCGGCAACCCAAACAAGGGCCCCTTGACGACCTTGCCGGCCTTCGCGGCCTTGCTGGACCTTTCAGCCCTGCCATCGCGGTGCACGTCGAGCTGAAAAAGCCTCTGGCAAAAGTGTGCGTGCCCCATCACCGTGAAGTTGTGGTTCAAGCCAGGGCGAAGCCTCATCATGTCGGTCGCGTTCCTGAAAAGCCAGGCCGGCCTCCCCTTGTTATGCAGTGGGGCGATTCAACGACGGATGAAATCAGCCCCAATCATCTCAAGGATGAGCCCGGCCACAGTGAGGCGATGGATCCTGGTGGTGGCGACCATGAGCTTCTCATCCTTGGCGTCGACCTCGCCCCAATCATCTCTGCGAATCGGCGGCGCCTGGCGAACCCGGCAAAATTCATGCGGGTCCTCCTCTTCAATCCAGCACCACCGGCTCCGCCACTCCTCCCACATCTCCTTCTGAGTGCTCTCCTGATATGCCCCCTTCTCCTGGCTCCTTGGGATCCAAGCGACACAACCAGAAATGGTGCCTCTCTTTTGGATACGAGGATAGAAGTAGTGGCGGAAGAGCACCGTGCTAGGATGCACTCCGGCGAAGCCCTCGCAGAGATGGGCAAAAAGGGCCGTGCACGCCACGACATTTGGAGTGAAATCCATAAGGTGGAAGCCATAGGTGTGCATGACGCCATTGAAGAAATCGAAGAAAGGGGGCAGAACCCGCAAGAAAAGTAATCAACAAAGAAGGGGTACCGATTCGGGCTAGCCTCAGCGAAACCGGCGGGGATGATGCGCGTGGCAGGGTGCCCCTTCGTCTTGCACCCCCACAGAGGCTTGAAGTTGTCCCGGAGGTTGACCGCATCGACCGTCGAAGGAAAGTAGGCGAACTGCGTCCGCCGCGCCGCCAACTCGCTCTCCGGCAGCTCCTTCCCCCCGGGGTCCTTGGTCGTTCCCTTGCCTTTGCTAGTTTTGGGTGCCATGGCGGCTGAGGGAGACGAGGGATGAGGACAACAAAGGCGCGGCGGTGGCAAGCGAAAGCAAGAACTTGAGAAGGAAGAAGGAAGGGGCGGCGGTTCTGAGATTGGAGAAGGCACAGAGGGTAAATGGGCGTCGCGCCTGCAGTTTCTACTTTTTTATGGGGAAGGCGCGGGCCGCTTTGTTACCATTTACCGCGATGTGACGCATGAGGGCAGCAACCGCCCCACGCACGACCCCCACGTCACGCATTCAATGCGGGTCGTGGGGAAGCGCGATGGGCGAGGGAATTACCGTAGTAAAACTCCGCCCCACTTGCCCGTGCACCGTTCTGGGCCCGGCCCAACAACGCATTGTGCTTATGTGTGGCCCAGGCCCGAGGGCTCTTATCGTGGTACAAAAGTAGGGGCTCTCCTTTTTACCCCTTTACCTGTGCACAGGCAGTCAGAGCCGCACCTGCGGCCACACTTAGGAGGGTAAAGGGAGGAAGCAAAGGCACAAGACGGGCAAAGCAACGCCAAGACCAGAGACACAAAGAGCAAGAGGGCGAGATGGACTCCCCCGGCAAGACCCTTGTTGGGGCGGCCTCCGCAGCCCCGGCGAAAGCCTTGCTTGGTCAACTTGCCCAACGCCAGCAGAGTGCTGAGCGCGCCACCCTTGAGCTCAAGGGTTCCAACACCATCAACCACATTGGAACCAAGGCTCGGGAGGCACCTTCATGGTGGCATGCAGATCTTTGTGAAGATCATAAGCACACGAGATCAGACGAAGACCAAAAGACGACGATCCTCGGCAAGATCCTTGCCGAGGAAATCCACAAGACCCCGGCAAGATCCTTCCGGGGACGACCGTGATGCCATGGCAAGACCCTTTCCGGGGCCCCAGCAAGGCCCTTGCAGAAGACACCTGCGGGGCCAAAGCCAAACCCACGTCTGCCAAGACTCCACCGCCGTTCCCATACAGCTGACAGGCCAACCAGCTGGGCAGGCACCTGCATGGCAACGTGCGGCCTCCAGGCCAACTCAGCAAGCACCTGCGTGGTTGCATGCAGATCTTCGTGAAGACCCTACCACCACGCCATCTCAGCAACCTGCCAGCCTACGTGGCGCTACATGCCTCGTTGGCCTGGACGCGTGTCAGAGCGAGGCGGAGCGGCGACGGACGGGACGGGCCTCGTTGCTGTCCCCAATAAAGCAACGGGACACCTAAGGAGCGCATTTAATGCGCCTTGTCCCATAATGACAGGCGGTAAGCTTGTACACGGTATACATTTCCACCTCCTGTGTGCCACTGTGGCGACCCCTTTTGACTATAAAAGGAGGCCCGAGGCGTACTGGAGAAGGATTCGGATCTTTTGGACTACGCATGCACCACAGCTAGTTCGAGAGCTCAAGAACACTCAAATATACACCAAAGCAGGACTAGGGTATTACGCATCCTCGCGGCCCGAACCTGGGTAAACGATCCTTGTGCTGACTACCAGACCCGCTCTTTGCACAACCCTATGCCCGCCAACCGTAGAAGGGATCCCAGTGATTCCATAGGTGTCGTTTCCATCGACATTATTAAATGAATATTAAAGGAAGGAAGGATTCTTCCGTCCAATAATAGTTTCGGTCGTCATATATCTACCAATATAGCACAAACCTTTTATGTTTCTCCGACACGTGGGCCGAGCTAGGCTGCTCCACACTTTTTTCTTTCTTCGATTCAATTGTGGAGCAGCGAAAAATAATACGTTTCTATTTCTCCCCTACGTCGGCCAAGATGGGCCTATTCCGAAACATTTTTTTCTTTCTTCTCATTTGATTGTGGCATGGAGGCGAGAATGAAACTATGAAGCCGCAAACTGAACTATGATCATTTTGCAAAGACGGTATGATTGAAAGCATAATTCTTTTTCATCTTGAGAATAATTGTCGTGTATCATAAATTAAATAATGGTTTATATTTTAGTCTATGCTAGGGAAGTTAAATTTTCTCCCGTTGCAACGCACGGGCACTTTTACTAGTGTCATTCTCATGAAAGCAGAGCGGTGGTGGGACTAAGAGGGGTGAGGCGCACGTCGGCGGACGAGGCTTGCCTGCTGCCCTCCCATGCTCCGATCCGTACTGCCGCACCACTAATTTTCATCCAACGATTATAATAGATTTCCTCGTGTGGGTCATCTATAGCCTCAAAGAAAGGTAAAAAAGGCCATATTTCTAGGAAATAATTTCCTGCATGAATCTGTATGCAAGACCCTTTCCTTTCCTGCTCGTCCTCCTCCGGATCATTAGCTGCGTTGACAATGTCGGTGCCAACGCCAGAGCATCGCAACAGGTGCCTGCCTAAGCCATGTAGCACGCTGCAACGCCAGCGCATACCACCTCCTCCATGCCAACATCAATGTCTGGGCCATGCACATGCAGCTGCTCCCATAGTATTTGACAAGCATGTTTGACTGCAGTACCACACCGATCTTGGACGAGACCATGGAGCTTGTGACCAAGAAAAGTCTCTGCCCGGCCGACACATGTTGAGGTGCTTGACTGTTGTGACGTGCCGCACAACGTTTACTAGCTCGCTCTCCGGATGAGCGGCAGGGTTATGCTCCCGATCGTCAGTGGTGCGACGGCAACGACGGCCGGGTGGGAGCTCGGGCAGGAGCCAGTGATCTACCCAGGGCACATAGCTCGACTTGGGCTCGAGATTCCGACCGCTTGCACCATCGTGAGGATGTACCACTCAGCGACAATGCTGGAATGTTGGATACATATAGGTCTGTGCTCTTGGGCGGGAGCAACCTGCTCAACGAATACCGGTTTGCGAACGTGATGTACTCAACGTAGTTGAGCCAGTGAGCCTGGAGGCGTTCCTGTCGTCGTATGTTGACGCGTGGCTCAACAGCATGCGGCCATGTGCCAGCGTAGGTCGGCTACGGGGATGCGGCATCGGTGTGGTTCGAGATGCCCAGGTGGCCGTTGTCGCGGCGGCGTTTGTGACTCACTCGTTCGAGTTGAACCGGCCGGTGGTGGCCTAGCCGTGGCGAGGGTGCCACAGCTGGATGTCGGGGTGTTATGAGGCGTAGATGTCCATGGAAGGAAACTATGGCAATTTTGCAAAAAGATACCCACACCCCTCTCCACATTTGCAAATAAGGCCTTCCCTCATTCATCCTTTTCCCCCACAAGATAAACTACTCATACAAATGCATCTTCATGTTCCGTGCAACGCACGGGCATCTTGCTAGTAAGAAACAAATCTCAAGTTTGGCACGAGTTCGTGCAGCGGTAGCATCACAAGGCCTGGCGCAGGAGTTACATTTCCCTCTAGGGGCCCACGGGACTGAACTTCAGTGGACCCGATAGGTGGCTGGTCCACATGCCATGCTCCCGAAGGCAGAGGGGTGGTGGGGCCGAGAGGGGTGAGCCGCAGGTCGGGGGACGTGTGGTGTCATGGGTTCAAGCGGCGTCGTGGGAATCGCATGTGGCTGTGGTAGAAGCTTGATGCTCGCTACATTTCAGATGGCCCACATGTCATGCACACAAAGGCAAAGGGGTGGTGTGGCCGAGAGGGGTGAGGCGCACGTCGGGGGACGTGGTGCCGTGGGTTGGAGCAGCATCGTGGGAATCGCGAGTGGCAATGTATGAAACGTGATGGTCGCCATATTTCAACTTCCATGGAGAAGTTGTCATGTCTATTGACACATGCATTGCATACCGATCACTGGAAGGAGTAGTAGATAAAGCTAGGTGGATAAATAGTTCCTTATAGTCAAGCGGACCTACGCTGCTACTTGTTCCAAAGACATGCACACCATCGAAATAGTTCATCTATATCAATATACACAGAGAGGAAATATTTTTTAAGAGAGGAAATAGTTCATCCATCCATAATGCCCTGCTGCTGGTGCAGCTTCTTCTTCTTCTCATTTTCTACGGGAGACGGCTTCGCAACAAGCTCTTTGGAACTTGCACCTATTTTGAAACTCACACGGGTGTCGGCGTTCTGGGAACGGGGGTACCTAGACTTGCTCGCTGCGGCTGCCTGGCGTGGTTTCAAAGGGTGGCCCAAAGGCGCCAATCTTCATCAACACAAGCTCAAGACCCGCGAGGGGCAAGCCTCATGGGCGGAAGGCAGGAAGCCTCCTCAGCGTGGCCTCGTCGAGTTGGCTCGCGAGGAGGCGGAGAGATCAAGGCGGGTACCTCACGAGGTGCCCATGACGCAAGCCATGACGCACAAGGGCGCCAAGGGCGCCAGCCCGCCAGCAGTGTCCTCATTTCCTCTTTGGTGCAAAGGAGGCAAGCGCAGCGAGAGCATCAAGCAAAGGCAGTCGCTTGCGTGCAACAAGACCAAGACCACGTGAACGGCAGGAAGGAGGTCATGGAGCCCAAGTCAAGGCCACCACCGTGAGCCTTTGACAAAGCGAGGACCAACTTTAGTCAGATAAGTGTACTAGATGTTCCCTTCAAATGGCCAATTGTTGGCGCCCTTCCCTCTCAATATTTGGGAAGAGGCCCAGGGCCTCTGCCTATAAGTAGAGCTAGCCACCATAGTAGAGAGAGAGATCATCTTAGCTTGATCCAATCCGATCGAGAGACTAGCCACAAGAACATCTCACCCTCGCGAGGTTGTTCTTCCTTGTATTGTTCATCATCAGCCCAAGAGGCAATCCACCACACCACACACTGGAGTAGGGTGTTACACCACAATGGTGGCCCGAACCAAGATAAACCTTGTGTCCCTTTGTGTTGATCTTCGTAGTTTTAGATCCTTGCAGGCGACGTAGGTGCAGGTAGGTAGGGGTGAGATCTCCGCACCCCTGTAGTACGAACTCTAGAGGGTTTGCCGGAACCCGAAACCGACATTTGGCGCGCCTGTAGGTGCACTGAATCCGCCTTCCGCCGCTTCGTTTTTCGCCGCGTCAGATTCCATGTCGACGCTTGCCGGCTCGCGCCGAGCGCCGAGCCGCTTCGCCACCCGCTGCCGCTTCAGACGGTCCTGCCGGGCGCCGCTTCGCCGTTTCGTCAGCGCCGCCGCCAACGCCGCCACCGCCCGGGCGGGAACGAGCAGCAAGCATCGCCCCAAAGATCCGTCTGCGTGAGGCGAGACGGCGTGTCGCTACTCCTTCACTCGCCCAGCTGGTTTTTCGTCTCGCTTCCACGCGCCCATGGAGGCTCGAGCCGTTTCATCGCGCAAACGAAGCTCTTGCGCTACCGCCTCGTCGACAACGCTCTACGAAGAGTGGCTCAACCGCCGCCGAAGCCTGTCGCCCGCCGCAGGGGCTCCTCGCTTATCTTTCCCGCTGCACGCGCCTTCGCCTTTGCGCTGGACGATGAAGCTCAGGGCGCCACCGCCTCCCTCAAGAAGGCGCCTGCCCCAAGGCGTAGGGCCCCTAGGTGGAACCCACTCCGTCCGGCACCAGCCGCAGCAAGAGCAGAGCTGTCAAGAGGTCCTCGCCCCAAGAAGCTGCCCGAGTGCTCCTCGCACCGCCCGCCACGATCAAGGCCCCTGCTCCAAAGATGCTAAGACTTGCGGCTGCTCCCAGCACAAGCGCATGGGGACCCGCAAGATTAGGGCCCTTCGTCACCAAAGGCCTCCTGTGGCTACAAGCAGTTGCCGACCTTCACCACCGAAGCTGCGCAGCGTCGCGGGCTTCGCAAGTTCGCTGACCTGCCTCCTCGCTATGACGGCACGGCTGACCTTACGGAGTTCCGCCAGCTCTATGAGCTGGGCATCGAGGCCGCCAACGGGACGAAGGTCATGGCGTAACTGGTTTCCCATGGCACTCAATGACGGAGCCCGCACTGCTCTCGAACTCGGCTCGCACGATTTCCTCCCGACGAGATGCGACTCCGCTTTATCGCCAACTTCCAAGGCACTTCGGACTGCCTCGCCGGAGCGACATGCGCCGATCAAGCAGCAGCTGTGAGAGACCCCGCAGAAGTACATCCAGCTTCAACAACGCACGCCTCAAGATTCCTAAGGTGACCGAGGAGGCCATCATCTCAGCTTTCTCCGACGATGTGCGTGACATCAAGATGAAGGAGGAGCTGCGATGCATGAAGATCTGTGCACATCCTTGAGTTGTTCAACTTGGCGTACCAAGCGCGCCAGGTCGAGGAAGGACGCCTTTCTCCTCGAGCTGCCAGCCGCAGACCCATAAGAGAAGAAGCCCAAGGTCAAGGACGTGAAGCGCAAGGGGGCTGCCGTGCTCACGGCAGAACCAGATACCAAGCGAAGCAGAGATCAGCCCGAGTCTTCCAAGGGCAGCCGGTACTGTGTGTACCATGACCTCCACACCCACAACACCAACGAATGTTAAGAACTCCGAGCCGTGCGAGAAGGGCGAATCGGTCGACGCCCTAACCGCAACGATCGAGGCTACGGCCGAGGAGGAGGAAGAAACACAGGACGCTGGGAAGACTGTGGCGCGACCGACATCGAGAGGACCGCTGGCAGGATCAGCCTCGCGAGGGAGGTTGGAGGGATCAGCCTCGCGAGGATCACCGCAAGGCAACGCAGGCCTCCCTCCTCTGCCACCACAGCCAAGGAGAAATGAGGACCACCATCAGGACGAGGGGCCCGGGGCTTCCAGAGCCGCCAAGAATCGCTTGCATCTTGGGCGGAGCTCAAGCCCCACCTCTCAACAAGATCTTCAAGCAGTTCGCCCAAAGTGAATGCAGTCCTCCCCAAGCTCGGCCACGCGCCTCTCGGTGGTCAACGGCGCCATCACATTCAGCTCGCGGATCAGCTCAAGGCGCGCGCCACAGCGGAGTCCTCCCGATGCTTTGTTCCCCAATCATCAAGAACGCAAGTCACCAGACCTCATCGATGGCGGAGCAGGCTCAATGTCCCGTCCAGAGACATTCAACAATCTCCAAGTGCCTTACAATCAGCTTCAGCCAACCAAGCCTTTCTCCGAGTCACCGATGGCTCCACAGTTCGATTGGCAGGTCCGCCTCGTCACCTTCGGGCTCGCGAAAACTATCGCACCGAGCTCATCGACTTCGACGCCGCCACATTCGCCGCCAGACAATGCCATCCTGTACCCAGCTCGCCAATTCATGGCCGTGACTCATCACGGATACAACGCCCTCAAGATGCCGGGAGCGTGGAGTCATCACGGTGCCTTGTGAAGAGAGAGATGCGGTGTGCTCCCTGGAACGTGCTTTTCAAGCCGCATCACTTGAAGACCCAGATCGCAGGAGCGGGAGGCTCCCCGAGGCTGCTCCCAAGAAGAAGAAGACATCGCCTGGCCCGACCCCTCGGGAGGCAGGCCCCTCAGGGTCCGCGCTAGTTCAGGGGGCACCTCCTTCTGTCGCATAGGAAGGCGCGCCCGGCGCCCTCCTCGAGCAAGGCTTGGGAGCTCTCTCCTGGAGGGCCACCGACCTTGCTAAGGTCACGAGGGAGGCGCTTGGGCACCACTTGGAGGAGTGTTTCAAAGCACGTTTCCCTCGTGAAGGAGCAAGGCAAGGAGGGCCAAACCTCAGGAGTTCGCCACCAGATCATTCAGAGCTGCAGGAGTCAAGAGTCATGAGTGGCAGCCGCCGCCACCTGCCGTGAGGCTCCCCATCCAGCGAGGATGGTGGGCTGCGCGTCTGATCGACATACCAGGCTCAACCGAGCCGCCTCAGAGCGCCTCGCCTCACGCTGCTGGGGCGCCTGTGAAGGTCCACCTACAGCCACGCTCAGATGCCCCTACGGCTTGCCAACGCTGCTGCCACGCGCCAATACCATGGGGAGCATCCCGAGGCTCAAGAGGCCAGCGCTCCGCAGTCCCGGCGGAGATGGAGATGGTCCGCGAGGAGCCACTGCCTCCAGAGCCTCCCGAGGCTCCCGGGCCCGGGGCTCGTGGAAGATCGGCTTCCGCAGCCCATGACGCTCGCTACTTCAAAGATCCCTTCAGATTCAACGCTATCGTGACATCCTTCAAGTTTCATTTTCAGCTGGAGCGCCTGTGGCTGCATCATTCCCAGTGCCGCTGTGGGTCCATCCCAAGCGCGGTATCCCTTTACTTCATGTTCCTAGCTTACCTTATCGGGCGCCCTGGCTGCATCATCCCTGCCACTCGGACAGACCAATGCATGTACCCCTCTTCGCTTATTCGGTCATGCGTTTGACCCATCATGATTGTTATTTGATGCCTGTCCATGGCACACCTTCTTCCTTCATGTTGGCTGCCCGACGTTAAAGGGGGGGTACTCGAGCATCGCGACCATGGGCTCCTACCGCTCTCCAAATTTCACCCTCCGGGTCTTGTCCACGGCATCGCGACTGGCATACCAACGACGGCAGAGAGCCGCCGAGGGCCGGGACCCGAGAACGAGCGCCGGCATCTAACCAAATTTGCAGAACACATCACAAGTTAAGGCCAGTGCCAGCAGAACCCGCTTTGAGGTAGGGCCCCGTGAGTCTCAGCTAGCTCACGGGTGCCTAGATACACCTCGCTAAGCCCACCGTACAGCCATGTGTCAAGGCGGGGCTGTACACGCCTCGGGTTTCCTCCCGGAGGGGAGCCCTCCCACGCACCAATGGAAGCACCATGTCCGCTACCGGCAGATGACACCGCCGAGGAGCGGCTATGCCCAGACACATACGAAAGCGCTTATGCTCGCACTGGTGATAAATAATCGAGGATGGCCCCGGCCGATCAACCTCGTGGAGCCCAGAGCTCAATGTCCGGCCTCGGCACAACGCCTCCCTCGGGAGTGCCGCGAGAGGGTTAGCACGGGCTACGCCTGGTCACGCCCAGACGACGCCACTCCAGCCCAGCCCTCGGCCTGGTTCGTCGACGCCCCTCCCCGAGCGGAGCCAAGGTACGAAGGCCGCTTGAACGTTAAGGGGGACTTTGAGCATCGCGACTCAAGAGCCTAATCGTCACGTAGCCCTCACCCCTTAGTTCCGAAGGCTAACAGCTGTTGAGGTATGCGTGGGCCGGGCTCGCAGACGAGAACGGTAAATTCACCCATGCATCCCACCTCCCTACTTGTTGTTCAGGCGCTAAGGGGACTCCTCGAGCATCGCGAATCAGAGCCTAACTTGTTACGTAGCCCTCACTCCTTGGTCCCGCCCATGTTTCGGTCGGGCTAACGGCGGCTGAGGAGGCAAGGGGCTCGGCTCGCGAGAACATAAGCAAGTAGGAAGGAAAAGCTAAATCTCAAGGAATTCAAAAGCAAATATTACAGTCCATAACTGTTTTCACAAAGCCAAACCCAAGTTTAAATGCCTCCTCGAGGCATGATGCATGTTGCAGGAGCTGAAAGCAGAACAGGAGCCACAAAGGAGTCACTTGTTGACGGCGGAGCTGCGCTGGGCGGGTTCGCCGGAAGCCTCAGACCGCAGCGCCGCTCGCTTGGTGTCAAGGCCCGAATTGCCAACAGAGCCTTCGCCGATTCTTCACGGCCAAAGAGCGGCAGCGGCAAGCTCGCTGGCCACGGGCTCCAAAGAGGCTGTCGAGGTCGACGTTGGGATCGCAAGGTAGACGTGGGTAAGGACGCTGCTGGCGCCGCAGAAGACAGGACACGCGCCTCGGCCTCAGCCATGGAGCCAAGGCCAAGGGTGACATCTTCAAGGGCGTGGACCAGGAAGGGAAGCAGCTTGGAAGGGCCGTCCTCGGCGCCGGCCAGCGGGCTTTCCAGGCCGCTGTCGTAAAGCGACCTCATCAAGGTGCAAGCCTTCGCCTCTTCTCCGCTAAGGCCACGCTGTCCTCGGCGAGGACCAGCGCCTTTGCCGTCCAACTCGACCTCTTCGCCTAACTCCTGCTCCAAATAAGACCTAAGCGGTCGCGGTGCCGGTTAAGCTTTGGCATCCCGTCCTTGACGGTCGCGCCATGAGCCTTCATGTCTTCCTCCTTCTCTTGGCGAACGCTGGCCTCCTTGGCAAGCTGGTCATGCAGGCCCTGCCGCTTCTCCAGCGCTTTGCAGCGACCTCGACATCGGCTACCTCCCCAAGGCGGCGTCGGAGCGCCTTTGCCCCAAGGACCACCTGTTTCTCCTCGTCGCAAGCCGTCAGCCTCGAACCCGCCCGCCGAATCAAGCATCAGAGCGAACCCACCGAGGCCAGCTCCAGCGTCCGCCACCAAGCGAGGGTCGGTGCCTGTAAGATCTTGCCGCAGCCTGTCCAGCTTCAGCAAAGCAGACGATCCATGACAAGTGGGAGGAGTCGGAGAGACAAGCAGTTGGTGGAGTAGGAGGAGAGGACGGCAGCAGAACCACAAAGATCCTCGAGGCAGGACCTTCGCGCCCGACAACAAGGCGCAAAGGGCATCAGCAAGGATACTCGAGTCGCTAGCTATGGGGGCTGAGCTCCCCCAGCCTAGCTCGCCAGCCTCGCGAGGATGACCGGCAGAGAGGCCCGTGTCTTGTTGTCACCTTCTTTCGCGGGCGGAGGCACTGCCCCGGACGGAGCCTCAGGAGCTCCCTTCAGCTTCTTTGCCGCAGGCACCAGCCTAGCCAAGGAATACAGATATCAAGCTTCAGCGACAAAGCAAGAAATAAAGCAAGAATCAAGCACTTATCGTCATCGCCATGACTCGAGCAACCTCCGCCAAACTTGAAGCCCGAGAGCCGGTGCAGGATCAGCCTCAAGAGGTTTCGGGAGCAGGAGGCGCGGCTCGCAGATCGCCGTGAGCCGGGCAGACCTGCTGGGGCCAGCCCCGTCATGTCCTTCTTCGGGATCGGGGGCAAGCTCTCGCTGCCCCGCTCACCGCCTTCCTCATCGTCGCTTGGCAAGAGGCGGAGAGCGCGGGACCTGCGCCGGGGGAGGGGCGCTCTCGACTCCCCGTCGGTCGCCTCGGAGTCGGGCCCCTCTCCCCACTCCTCTTCTTCCTCCTCTCCGCTGGAGTCGCCGGAGGACACGTTCACCGTCGTCAGGCTCGCCGGGTCCTCGGGTACCTCCGCAGGCACATGCCCGTCCCCGTTGAAAGCGGGCATGGAGTCCACCACCTGCTCCCAATCATCTCAAAGGAACAAGGGCAGAGCGCCCAGCCTCGCCACGCCTCCCCGACCAAAGATTGAGGACCGCGCCGATCTTCGCCGCCAAGACTACGGGCTCGGGCGAGGCCTCCACAGGGAAGCGAGCATCGACGGCGGGCCACCCGTGCTCCAGAACTCCTCACGAGCGACGCCCTGTCAGCTTCGCCATCGCCGTGTTGCCCGCCACAGGTCCGCTGCTCATCTTCTCCAAAGACTGCCTTCACGCTGGGATCCACGAAGTTCTGCGGAGACCAATCATCGGTGGCCGTGGGCTGCCCGGGCAGAATCAGCCGAGGATGGATGCGCCCAGCGTCTACCATGACCCACTTGCTCCTGAAGCCCTCAATCCTCTTCCCGGGCTTCGAGATGGCGTTGGAGCTGCCATACGCGACAAAACTCACGCACGCGGAGATGGGCCCGCGAGAGACCCGGAGGTAGAAGTAGTGGCGCAGCAGGGCCACTGAGGGCTACACCCCGACATGAGCCTCACAATAGTAGGCGAAGATAGCCAGAAGAAGAACAGAGTTGGGGTGGAGGTGTAGAGCTTGCAGTTTGTAATGGTGGAGGACAGAAAAGAAGAACCCAGAAAAGGGAGGCACCAGACCGGCAGCAATGGCGCTCACGAAGAGTAGATAGAAGGTGCTTCCTTGGCCCTCGGGAAGGGCGGAGCCGGCCCTGAGCACCGCTGCCCCGTCGTTGCCTTGCGCCGCCGTCATCCGGTGCGCTCGGGCAAGGCCCTTCTCCGACACGTTCGGAGAGTCCAAGGCGGGTGAGTACCAAGCTCCGGTCGGGGTCTGGCCAGGCGCCATGTCTTGCTGGGGTACGCGGGCGAAGTCGATCTGGAGATTTCGGAAGCAGGAAGGAAAGGCATAAGAAAGAGGATCTGGGCAATGACCGGAGAAGGCAAAGGAGGCAAAGCCTAGACGGGTGCCGCTCTTTTGTCGATTCGCGCAGTTGCTAAGACACCCACGTCCAATCAACCGGCACGCGGCGCCCAAGGCCGCAGGCTGTTAGGGCTCGCGGCGCTGCGTGACTTGCCCCTTCGCTTCTCGCGTCAGCCAAGTCTGTGCACGCCTTTGGGCCCGGGCTACTGTATGCTTCGGGAACGGGGTACTAAGATTTGCCTCGCTCGCGCTTGCGGCGTGGTTTCAAAGGGGTGGCCCAAGGCGCCCATCTTCATCAACACAAGCTCAAGACCTCGCGAGGGGCCAGATTGCTGGGCGGACGACAGAAGCCTCCTCGTGCACGGCCTCGCCAGCTGGCTCGCGAGGAGGCGGAGAGATCAAGGCGGGTACTCACAAGGTGCCCATGACGCAAGCCATGACGCACTATGGCGCTTGGCGGGCGCCAGCCCGCCAGTTGTCCCTCATTTCCTCTTTGGTGCAAAGGAGGCAAGCGATGCAAGAGCATCAAGCAAAGGCAGCCATTTCGTGCAACAAGACCAAGACTGTCAGAACGGCGGGAAGGAGGTCATCGTGGAGCCCAAGCCAAGGCCACCACCAGATCCTTGACAAAGCGAGGACCAACTTTAGTCAGATAAGTGTACTAGATGTTCCCCTTCAAATGGCCAATTGTTGGCGCCCTTCCCGCTCAATATTTGGGAAGAGGCCCAGGGCCTCTGCCTATAAGTAGAGCTAGCCACCACAGTAGAGAGAGAGATCATCTTAGTTTGATCCAATCCGATCGAGAGCCTAGCCACAAGAACACCTCACCCTCGCGAGGATGTTCTTCCTTGTATTTTTCATCATCAGCCCAAGAGGCAATCCACCACACCACACACTGGAGTAGGGTGTTACACCACAATGGTGGCCCGAACCAGTATAAACCTTGTGTCCCTTGTGTTGCTCTTCGTGTAGTTTTAGATCCTTGCGAGGCGACGAGGTGCAGGTAGGTAGGGGGTGAGATCTCCGCGTGCACCCCAGAGTTCGAACCTAGAGGGTTTGCCGGAACCCAAAATTCGACAACGGGCATCAAGGGCGGCATATTTTATCCGCTCGTACATCAAGGGATAATTCTACCATCCAAACGACCTTGATGCCAGCGTCTCATCACCCTTCTGAAGATTTGTACCGAGCACAAAATTTGCTATGTCAAATAGGGATGGTGTTTGTTTATCACAATCTTCTACAGGAATTTTGATTCTCGTTTGTAGGTCAGCGATGCTTTTCAAATAAAGGTTGTACGGCGTCAGCTTCTATTTGTCCCCTTCGATGGCTGCCCCACAGAAGTATATATCCTCTTGAGACAAGAAATCATGGAGCTCACCTGGTAGGGAGGGCGCGTGTATGATTTGGTACACCAAAACATCATCTTCGAGGCACAGCTGAAGCACAGCGGCGCGTTGGATCTTCCAAGTGGCACGCTCTGTGTACTCTGCATCGAGACCGATGACCTTCATCTCTACCTTTTGGATGGAGTTGGATACATCATTCATCCACTTCCGAACAACCCTTGGGTGGTCGGTGACGGTGGCAACTATGCTCAACGAGCCTTCGACGAGGACATGTTTGACGCTAAAAACCTGCATCTGGATCTCTTTCGCCATTTGAAACCGCTGGACCGGAGGGCTATGGTTTGGAGAATTAGGATTAGATGGCTAGTCTAACTGAAGAAGATGATTATTTAATGGGGCTTCGGAATTACTCCAGGAGTATGTGAAGAGGTTAAAACAATGTGAATGCAGTGGGGTTTGGGTGCAAATGAAGATGAAGGAGAGATGAAGAAGCCGAGGAAAATCGGTTCCCGACGGAGAAGTAAATTTGAGAAGTGGCCTGCAGGAAGTTGATTAGACAGCTAGGTAGACTAAATGAAAAGGCTATGCGGGTAGACTAAGGAGTGGTACATGTCCATGTACGTGCCCATCCTTCTACCGCTACATGTGCAACTGGCTAGTTGAGGTCACTCTTTTGAATCACCATGGCGAGACATTTAATGATTCCTTTTTATTTATGCACCCCTCCTGACAGGTGGGACCTATGCAAATAGATATAAAAACATGTGGCATAGCTAGTTTGTATGGATATTGGAGCGTGCATGGGAGACACAACATTCTCTGGTTAAGGAATATGTGGTTATCCTCAAAAAATAAAAAAGCCCATCTTCACGCTTCCGCATGCACGAGAATTTGGTTCTGCTTGCAATATGGATGATACCTAGAGGATTAAGTGAACCTAGAGGCATGCTAGCACGGCAGACCTATTTCCGCTATAAAGTAGTACTCTGTATGTTCCTACTAGTAGTAGTACAACTATGGTACACTTGATGGTCAAAATATTATTCATCCGGTCCTCACAGTGAAGTGACAAGACCCTGCGCCTGAGGTGACACTAGTCCATGCGGCGTGTTCGGCTTACCAAAGTCAGCCTCACCTTGTGCACTGTGCAGTCACTGTCACCTCCGTTGTATAGCATGCCTCGCCTCGTCTCCCTATCCCCTAGCACCACTCCATCTCCATCTCCGTCTCGCCGGAGATCCTGAGGTCACTCTTGATCTTCTCATTATGCCCCCGTGTACCCTCGCCTCCCTCGGTACCACTATTCCCTCGCTAGCCGCTCCAGCACCGAGAGCCTTCTCCCCCGTAAATCAAGCCCCCAAAAAGCCCACCTTCGAAACTCCACCATGGCTGAATGCGAACCGCACAGCATCCATATGAGCCGCGATTGGAGCAATCTCCCCAGTGACATCCTCGACCTCTGTTGTTCGTGTATGGATATGTTGAGCGCCGTGCGGCTGGATGCATGCTCGAGGGACATGCACACGGCTATCGCCAAAGCGAGGCCTAAGCTTTTCAAGACACCCTGCTTGTTGCTATCTAGTCTTGCGAGATTTGCTCACCATGATACGAAGGCATACATGATGCCCCTCGACTTCAATCCGACCTCCATAGCCGAAACTTCTTTGCAGGTATGTAGTGGGTCGTCGTACATCATTTCCCTCGACTTCGATCCGGTCACCATCACCCGAAACTTCTTGTCAGGTATGTACTGGGTCGTCATAAACTCCCACTGGATGGCTGCCGTCAGAGAAGACGGGAGAAAGTTGGTGCTCGTCAACTTCTAGACCTCCCATGAGATTATCCTTAATCTGTTGGATTATATAGAGTTTTACCATCGCGGTCCAAGTCATCTAGATTACCACGTCAGTTGGACGGACCTTGTTTTGCAGAAGATTGTAATCTGCCAAGTGCCCACACGACATGCGGATTACGCAGACTTCAAGCTAATTGCCTTGTTCGACCGCGGACTCGCCTATCTTTACGCTAGTGCCTTCTTTAGCTGGAGACAACTCAGCTCGCAGTGGATCGTCAAAGCTGATACACACTTCTGTGATGCTATTGAACACAATGGCATCATCTACGCGATCGACAAAGCAGATGGCACCATGTATTGCTGGGACGACACGTGTAAGTTGTTTTCGTCTGATGTTAATGATAACGCCATGACACTGTTTGAAATTTTTGTGATGATAGGCATATCCCTGTTTGAGCAGAATTTGAGTAGAACTATGCAATGTATTAGAGACGTCGTAAATCAGCTATATTTGGAATGAGTTAATTCATGAGATTGTGACCATGTCATTACAGCCAATTTGTACCCTTGAATAATCAAACGGTTAGGAAGATATGGATATTCTCCTTATTTTATAGTAATCTATATACAACTAAATATGAGTGTGTATCAATAGCCATGTTAGTTTCCTCATGTTCATGATGTAGAAACAAGCATCACACGTTGGTTTCATCTAACCATACATTAGGGAAGTAAATGTGCATCCGGAGAACTCTGTATTTGGAAGTAGTGAAATCCTGTAATGCTTACCATGTGTACATACCTATATTCGCCCTTCAGCAATCAATGGCTAGCTAGAATAATATCCTCACAAAAAAATGCCCACAGAACATGAGTATATAACAATGCATGGTCTGTTAGTTTCCTTGAAGAATTTGTTTGTGAGGACAAAACATGATTACATAACATGCATGACATGGTAGTTTCCTGTGAAGAATCGATTGCGAGATGACATGAGTATAACCATGCATGGCACTTCTATATTTTCAAACCCAATATACATTTCCCTGTATTTTCCTCTCAGTTCCAATAGGGACATATCAATGTTGTTTCTTGCATTATCCTACGCATACTCTGAACAATGCTGATCTTACATTAACAATGTCTGTTCTTTTTGATATGATGCAGTGTCCCTACAGTTACTGCCCTTTGTAATCACACCACCTTTGCCAAAAATAGGAAAGCACAACTGGTTCCTTGCTCGATCAGACAACGGCAAAAGACTGATGATCATTTGCACACATGAGCCGGAAAAGTTATATTGCAAAAACCCCACTGTGTAACAACCACCGTGAAATACGTGAGTATCCAGACAGTGGTTGTTACATCCATGAGCAGGATACCATCTTGTTGGGGCCTTTAGGATTTTTGAGTTGGAGGCAGGTAAACAGCCTTGGTTCACACTCTCTATTTCTTGGACTAAATTATCCGATTAACCAGGAGATCAACGTTGGCAAGGACCTTGATAGCAGAGAGGCTCTGCTTGCTATGGAAAACTGTGTCTACATGGCGAGCCCTAGGACTTCGGGAGCAAACTCTCCTAATTGTCAACTATACAGCCTGCAGCCAAAAGAAGGTGAGAATGACAAAGGCAACTGGATTAACTTTGATCCTTGGATGTCTCAAGTACGACAGGCAGTGATGTGGTTCAAGCCTTCAGGTTGATAGGTAATTGGGCTGTTGCATCGAAAGGGTGGGGTACTAATTTCTTTGGATCACTGGTGGCTGAAGCAGGGCTGCAAATTATGATGGTGTTGGATCATCCCTCTTTGAATGACTTGTTGTCTTTGTTGCTTGTTCTGGATGGGCAGTTCTCTCTTTTGTTATGCATATTTCTTGTCATTTGGTCATCCTCATCTATGTCACTCTTACTATGTAATAGTTGCATGTGTCTAGAATGTCATTCTTGTTTGGATCACGAGAGTGTGAGCGCTGCAGATGGGTGTGTTTTGGTGGTGTAGCAAGACTTCTTATGAACTATCATGTCTTGTTGTTTATGTCAGTAGTAGTCACTAGTCAGTGTTTGGATGTTGTATATATCGTTGTTTCAAAGTATTTATTGTCTCGAACTGCTGGTGGGCTAAATGAGGGCAACACCATTCTCCAGTGTTTAGAGCATATCTCCTTTTTTTCAAGTTATAATTTGAGCTCAGTATCTTTTCAATGATGTACACTTGTTTGGGCCAGTGAGGTGTCGTTGAATATGGGCCGAGTAGTAACACAATGCCAAACAGGTCAATTATGACTCTCAGGACGGGCTCTCAGAAGACCCTAAAAAGGCTGGGCTCTCAAAAAAAGAAAGAATAAGGACTCTTAGGCCGACATGTGGGCGCCACCGGTGTTTTCATGTGCTTGCGCGCCGAGAGCATATTGGAGCGTGTTCAAACTTCATGCTACCTTTTCATCCCCAATCTCCCGCCCCTCCCCCACATTTGGAATCTCGATTCCTGCTCCAGTTCCCCCAAATCCCCCTCCTGTACTACCTGTACTCAAGCGCACTATCATGTCGCCGGTCAACACGGCTCTCCGAGCCGGAGATCCTGAGGTCCGTCCTGCCTTCGGCCGCTGCGTGCTGTCGCTCAAAGTGGCATGGCGGCGCTTGACGACCAGTTTGTCGGCAAAGTGCTGACGGTAACCATCAACGGCGACCGGCCTCCCGTCTCACCGGACGACCCTGTCAAAGCTCTTGGCATTGTGCATTGCATCCAAATAAGTGATTTGCTCGTCGAATTCTGTCCACCACCGGCTGATTTCTTCGTCAGGTTCCGGACAACTTTGGATTGCAGTCGTGTGTTTGAATCTTCCCGACGTTTGTTCTGTGATGGTGCGCTGGTGAGCTTTGATCGGTGGCACCCAGGATGGGGTTCGGTACCCTCTGAGCTTGAGTTTTTAACAAAGCTTACCTTCCACGACATGCCTCGACGTGCTTGGAACAGCGAGTCCATGAATGAGCTTATCAACGACCTTGGAGGTGAGCTCGTAAGTATGTTTGTTCCTCCAGACAGCTGGGCTTTGACGGTTATGGCATGTATGAAAAGCTGTCCACCATACCGAAGGTGATTGGTGTTGAGATACCGGTGCCGGAACCGGAGTTGTACTATTTGTCGCCACCAAGGCCGTCGTGGACCACGTTTGTGGTCAATCCATCAATCGAAGTCCTGCCACTGCTGCTGGTGCCAGGATCCGTCGTCGACATCCATTACAGGAGTCAACGTCAGACTTTCCCCGTGTTGCTCGAAATGATGGATGGCACAGGGCCTACTCCATCACGCGACGGAGGCCACTTCTTCTTTGGGAGAAGAGGCAGGGCTGGCTGTCTGGATGTGCTCTAATTTGAGTTAACAACTGAATCTTGTCGGATACTAGTTAAATCCAAGCTATCGATGTGAAGCACTGATGTGCCAGTACATTTGATTGTGACCTGTTCTATTTTTTTACCTGAACTTTTTTTAGAAATGGTTGTATGTCAACTTAATGTTCTAGCAGAACTTATATATTGTGTTGTCTGTCTGTTTTCTTTGCACAACATTCAAGATATTTTCCCGTCGTTGATAAAGACGATGAACCGTTATGTACAGGTTCGTTGGTTTCAACATAGCCCTACCCGTAGCGATCCACAGCTTCCACCCTAATTGTGTCGCCTGCATGAAATTTCTGTATGCAAGTTTAGTGTGCTATGATGTTCTATATGATTGTGTCAACTATATAAGTTTTTACTAAGCATTAGCAATGCATATGGCTGAAAGATGTATTTATGAGCATCGACCGATGGGTCTCTCTCTCTCTCTCTCTCACACACACACACACACACACACACACACACATGTGGGACCCGTTGAATTATTTCTTTGCTCGTGACAGCTTTTAATTAGGTTTCACTGTACTCTAACTTTTTTCATAAGTTATTAGTTGAGCTTAGTGACTTCAAAAAGTTGTACAGAAGCCTTGCTTGGGCCTTTCCGGCGTCGCTAAAGGTGGGCTGAGTAGCCACGTAAAGTTGTACTGTATTACACAGGCCTTTTTTTAACATCAGCAATGCACTTGGACCGACAGTTGTACACAATATCCTAAAATAAGCGCAGCCTAGCCTATCCTTTTTTAATAAAATGCACAGCCCAGTTCATTTTTTTATATAATAAGATTACCAAGCCCAACTTAAATTTTTAATAGTATTCGTATCTCAATATTATTTTTATATGAAATGCTTAGTCCAGACCATCATTGTTCCCAGAAAAAGGGTATGTTTCTACTAAAATCAAATGGCTTGTAAATTATCAAAAATGATAAATGTGCTGCATGTATGCAATATTATAATAGGTGTATTCGAATAAATAATCAAGTGCATTGTAAATTATCATAAATAGTATTTTTTGAGAAACAATTATCATAAATAGTAAATCAACTATTATTACTATTATTAACCAGCCCTGGAAATAGATTATTTTTTGAGTCAAAGCCCAGGAAATAGATGTATTGGCAAACAAAATGAAATGGGCTGTAAAGCCTAAATAAATGGGCCGCATTCCGCTGCAGCTTTCGAAGCTGACTTTGTTGGCCCACTAGACGAAGCCTGCGCAAGGTGTTGCCCATTTAGTGAACAAAACGATTTAATGGTCTAAAAAAAAGAGTCAACAAATTATTCTGACATCTGTAGTCGTTGGATTGACATCCAACGGCTATCCTACTTCTTCAATCTATGATCTAATTGCTCTTGCTCCAGCCACCAAAACCATCGTCACGGAGCCTGCAGATCCGCCTCCCGTGGCCAGCAGGCTGCAGCTAGAGGCCTCGCCGCCCCACTCTACTCCCAACGGCGGCCAGGTCATACCTGTACTCACCAACACCTTCTGTTATTCTCCGGCGAAGGAAGCCTCAACCGGCAGCCGAACCAGTCCCTCGTACCGCCCTCCGCCAGGGACTCTAGTGCCCCTTGTTCCATGACTCCAGATCATTCCCATCTTAGGCCTCATCGTCGTCCACCGCCTTGGTGCACTTGGCATGGCGTGGTCAACGTGGTCAAGGAACGCCTTCCATTGGAAGAGGACTGTATGTGGAGAGGCTGACAGCTGGGTCCACGGCCGCAGCAAGGAAGCGCCTCCTAATTACGTGCAAAATAATGATTCCTCCACCTGACAGCGGGACCTACCGGAAGGGCCTAAAAAAGCGTCCCATGATAGCTAGGACCCACCAGCTACATCTTCGTACGCAAGGAAGTGCATTTGTATTACGGGAAAAAATGGTTCTTCCCCGTGACAGCTAGGACCCACCAGCTATATCTTCGCACGGAAGGAAGTGCCTCCTGATCCTCCCTGATAGCTGGGACCCACCGGATCGAACCATACGTTAGGTTGTCTGTCTGGTCGCGATTGTGTACGTACATACTGGTCGATCGATCTCTCTGCAGTGATGAACCGTGTCCGAGTAAGTAGATGCATGTGTCGTAGTAGAGGCGCGGGCATAGCATGTCACGCAATCCCGTCTATATATATCGTGTACACGTACGTACAGCCACGTTGCAAGAAATTAAATACGGCTATGTACGTACATAAGGGTGGGGTCTCGAATGCATACTCGTGCATACGTACGGCCAGGGCTTGTGTACATGGAGAGGCAACGGATGGCAGTGACGTCGTCTTGTTCATCGGCAGCTAACCGGTTGGGTCAGAACGGAGGAAACAACGGCGTCTTCACCGAGAGCCAAGTGATCGGGTCG